>OY982574.1:12347524-12600884 GCA_963859945.1 Euplagia quadripunctaria
TCGCTCTTTCATACGTGCGACCACTCCAGGTGAAGCGACGACGAAGCGAGAACTACCGCAATTAAATCGATTGAAAAATGTAATGTTGCAAAAAAGATTGCCTTCCTAATGACCGGCGTGAATTGTTAATATCTATCAGATTAAAATGTGAAATGTGACGCCAAAGAGAGGGTACCCGGGGTATTAAACCTCCCTCCTCCGTTACGACTATCGAGATTTCTTATATTAAAGCAGCGAGCGCTCGTTATATCCGATTCACGTAACCGGCGGGAGGAAAGTTTGTTTAAAATTATAAATAGATAACAGTTTAAAACTATTTCTTACCTTTCAGGTCGACCGAGAAGAAATAAAACGAGAGCGCCGACTCGACCGATAACAGACCAGTCTCAGGATATCGATGAGGGTAAACTGCACTCAAATCTTAAATCAAAATTTACAAATCATCGTGTGTAATAAAGTTACACAATCAGTTGGGCGCTGACGCTGCAAACAAAATGAATACAATTTTACTCTGTATTTATAGGTTTGGAAGAGTTTTGGCGTACTTGTCGTACGCCACCGGGCAGCGAGGAAGCGTCGCTGTCGGCGCGGACGCCGCTGACGTCACGTTCGCTGCACTCGCTGTCGTCGCTGGCGTCGCCGTCGCCGCTGCGCCACTCGCCCACGTTGCAACGCGACGACACCATGTATGCATGCAATTCATATTTATAATTCTGGTTTATAGTACGCCTGCAGTAGGCGTTATATGTATAGTAACTCGTGCCACGTAACGTCACGCTTGCTATACTCACAATACTTCCATCACTTCGGGTGTGAAGTTCGCTCTCTCAAAAAAAAAACTGTCAGTCATAGGACTGCACGTCAGAATTGAAAACATAACACACACATCTGTATATATGTATCTGAGCGTGACGGTCAGTGCTTTACCCCATACCAAAAGTGCGCAACGTGCTTAAAGAAGTTTTCACTTCAAAAACACGCTATTTATTATATTACTTTACTAGCTACCCAGCCATGCGCTGCTGTAGTTAGGAAATTTACATTAAAAAAAAAAGAACTATCATATCTCTCATGTTAGACCAAACTGCACACATTATGCAAAATTTTATTAGAATCGGTTCATTAAAGATTCTAAGAAATAACCTACATCGAAATATGCAAGGCACTGAAAAGTTAATTTTTAAAACTTTTAGTTATGCAGATTCGTAGATAGAAGGTATCAACTTTAATTTTTTTAAATCTTATTGTGTACTGTTAAAAAGTTACCTAAGTTAATTCAATTGTAATAATAACTTATTTCTAATTCCGAATAAATGTAAATAAGTCATACTCTATGATGGATGTTGGAGAGTTTTCCGTCGTAATTCCTGTACATTTGAGGTGGTCCGCTTTTCTCATCCCTTAAAGAGGTTGCCCCACTAGCCAGTATTTATTTTGTAAAGCTATCTGCGCACTTCAAGTTTTCCGCCGCATGGCAAAATCTGCTGCGTCATAATTTCGCGCCACAGCGCGACTTTGTAACACGGTTTTAATGGTACTGAGATACAAAGTTGTAATGCTCTTAAGATAATGAATGTTAATCAATTTGAAAATATAATCGTAATTTTATTTGTTATAGGTACAGTGTGACATCGGGTGAAAGTACGCCAGTCTTATTAGAATGTGGTAAGTGCCTTTTAATTTCCTGCCGGCCAAACATCAACTCGACAAAAACTTTTAATTTAATTTTGAGCCCTAGTTTATGACTACTGTGATGTAAATGTTTTGCTTTGCAGAAGTGTCTCGTTGCAAGTCTTCCGATAATGTAGGCACCAAGACAACGGCATCGACGCCGCCGCCATCACGCTCTTCCGATAACGTCAACACAATGGGTACGGATTCATATTCGAATTTAGATACTAAAAAGTATGATGAAACTGGATACACAAAGGAATTGTCCAAAAATGGTTTTTTTATTCTTGAAAATTTTCAACAATGAGGAATGAAATAATTTAGGGTAGAGCGTGTAAGAACTAATAGATTAATATAAAAAACAGAATTTTAAACACCTGCAATTTTGAAAAAATACCATCTTTTCTTACTATACGAACAAAACTTTAGCTATCCGTGCCCAACAAAAATGAAGTCGACAAGGTTGACGGTTGCACTTATGGATAGCGATCGTAAGAGGTTACTTGAGAAAATTTAATTTTAGTTAGTATCAGTGGCGGATTTACAAATTTGCCGCCAGTAGGCTATTTAAATTTTGTCGCCTCTACTGACCTGTACTTTGCTTCGAATCCCAGTTCACGATCATATTAATAACAAATTTTTTGGCAATGCATTTTTAAGTTTATGATTTGTGCACTATCGTCATAATTACATCACATTTTTTCGGATAAAAAATCCCCCAAATTTGCCGCCCCTACAATCTCCGCCCTAGGCTTCAGCTCAGCCTACTGGTAAATCCGCCACTGGTTAGTATTGTTCACATGCAATAATGGAATGTTTTTAAACTTTGGAAACATTGGTAACACATTGTCCTCGTAAGAGATTACCTGAGGAAATGAAATCTTAAAGGACTGATTATCAAATTATGAGTGTTATATGTTACATGCATACATACATGTTTTGGCAGTAATTGCAATACAAAAAAAACAATTTCATAGTATATTTTATAAATTTTATAAAAATATCTACTAGTTTTTCTCTTAAATGCTGGTGTCTAAAATTTCATATTTTAACTGCTTTTATATCTGTTCGATTTTATTCGGAATAAAAAACCAATATCTGTACTAAAAGTGAACATCTCCTTTAATAATTATGACAAAACTTTTTTACACATATTATCATTTTACTCGATATCAGGTAACTAAATAAATTTAGCACAATGTTACCTATTGTAATCAAATATCATAATGTCAAAGAGTGTTCTAAGTATCTATGAAACGCAAATTGCTGATTTTTCTTATACTTTTGATCTCTGGCTTTCATGCAGTATTTGCGCCAAGTCATTGTCCACCTCACTGCCTTTCTCTGAATGTGCCAACACAGCTTTGTGCAAATTGTACGCAGGTGTGATTGTATGCTTAAAACTCGGCTACTGATCCCATCATACTACAGTAAAAAGGTGTATAATTAATAATCTTATATTACCGATAAAATTATTAAAAAGTTTTGTGCAAAACGTAGCAGTTTACATAATTATTTAGAATTTCTCAATAAACTGCGTAATATTAGGTAGTAACTAACTAATTATTAATATTAGAATTGTGACTCACAATTCCGCGATCGTTTAAAGATATGGTTGTACTATGTGTGTTTCGGTGGAGCCCGAATCGCTTCGGGACCAACAGGCAGCGGTATCAATGAGTGAAACGACCTTACTTGTAATTATACATATTAGATTACCTTAACATTTGAATAGTTTGCACAAAACTTAATAATGCGAGTATATTGTGTTGGTGCGCGTGTGTGTAACGAGTGCGTGTGCTAGGAAACGGATGCGCCCGCACGCCCGGCAAAGCCCGCCCCTGGTCCGTCGCCGGCGTCAACCCGGACAATAACGCCGCAGTTTGTACTACCGGTAAGATATTGCATGATTGTTCATATTTCTACATTTCGTGCCATTTTGTACCAAAACATCTTATCCAATAAAATTTCTTCAAGAACAATCTTTAAGCACATCTGTACGGAGTTTAATATAAAATTTATATTTGCTGGAGGCTTTGTTTTTTTTTTATCCACACTGATCCGTTATTTTGTATTTTTTGTCCATATTGATCTCTCGAAATATTTTTTTCATATTGAATTAAAACAACAAAGACCTGCGTCTAGACTGTCTAGAGGCACTGCTGTCTAATGTACTGCAAGACTTATAAATTAATGATATCATTTTTCTAATATTTAATTAAATCAGGATGTAAAATATTATACTTATAGATAAAATATTACATTAATTTGTCAATGAAATGTAGTGATATAGTAAAACTATCTAAAGTCATGTAAGTACTCTACAAACAAATAATACCACAGTTTTGGTGTGGACGACTTTATAAACATTTAAACCTAAAACAAACGGTATAAACATGTCAAATTGAATTCTACAAAGAACGAAACAGACTAACTTTATAATGGACCATGTAACGCCCTAAACTATGGCATCGGCTCATCTCACCCACAGACGGATTTATGCCAAATCCATTTAATATTAGCGATCCTATAGGATTGCAAGTGTTGGCTGTAGACGATGGTCTCTTGGCTAGAGGGCAATATGAGCATGCTTAAGGTGTGACGTATTGAATTAAAAACCTGACATTGTCTGCCATAAACTGTTGTACTATTTCTTCCTCAACCAGATCATTTCAAGTGCATTAAGTTAAAATTAAATGTTCATACCTAGCTTCCCTCCAACTCAACCAATTTAAGTGGGAAAAAACTCAAATAAAAAAGCTCCAGCGCGTGTTCTTAGACCACAACGAACGGCGTACCTCAATTAGAACCGGATAAAGAGAAATAAAGCTATGAAATCATAAGAAGGAAATCACGTTTGAGTATAACTTGCGATTAGTCAAAGTTATATGTGTATGTGATTCCCAATGCTTGATAACAAATCTGAGGATCAATCAATGTTCCATTTAAAAAAAAAAACCAATCCGTTGGATAGGACACCCGGACGGACTCGTAATAGATTTTATAATTTTTTTTTGAATGATTAAACAAACTACGTTATTTTATGACTTATGTCAACGAATAGCGAACATCATTTTTGTGAATTAGGTACCGAATATTGCTGCGATCGAATTTAAAAGTCATTCATCTTGTCAACTTACCAACATCTTCCGCAAGCATTGTATCTTTTTACTATTGCATGTCATTAGTTATTGGTTTTATTATTGTGATATCAGATAGTGTGTCGATATTTTAGAGGATTTTGATCATTATTCAAATTAAGGTCCACAACTGTATTCTTTATGAGATGGTGGTGGCATTTCATAATAACTAACTTATATTACTTTTATAGATATGACACAAATTGAGTAACACCGACACAGTGTCTTATGGTAGGTTAGGTTGGTATTTTACCTAACATACCATTTAGAGGTCTTTATTTGAACCTACAAGAGATCGCTTGAGCGATTTCCTAGAGAGCGATCTGGTGGTCGAATTTCGACTATAATTTATTAAGTTTAAAAAATTTTGGTTAACTACCTTGGCCAGTATAACTTGAACTGTCATTGTATGAGACATACGTACCATGATAGGTCAACATACATATCGAACGCGTGTAGCTTGATGTAGCCGTTTTCATGTAATTTTTAAATTTGTAGTATATTGTTTACAAATTTTAATTTTTTGATAAATTATAAGTATTCCGAAATTCACTTTGCTCCGTTCACGATATGTTCTGAAAAATGCTTCAAAGAACTGTAGTTTATTTTTCTGTGTATCCCTACTGATATTTTTATAAAGATAGAATTAATAATATAAATGTAAAATGAAAACTACAACATTAGAGCACATTTTATTAGATCCCTCGCTAGTGCTATCACATGTTTTTGAATCGTTAGAGCTTGCTATCTTGAATCGATTCAGGGGATGTGAACAAACTTGATAAGATAACTAAGTGAATGGAATTTCTCGGTGTCATATCGTGGTGGTTACCATTTGACATATCGGGTGGTGGTCTACAGAAGGCGTGGAGGCGTGCGTCGGAGGCAGCATCGTGGGCATCACGCCGGGCGCCGCACTAACCAGTAACCATCTTTCAGACGCTATTCTATACTGAGGCCTCTTGTACCGTCTCGCTGCATAGGTAAACGCTTGACGCTGCTTTGTGTGCCGTTTGTGAAGCATGTTCAATATTTCGCTAAAACTATCACCTGTGTTTTTGTATCAGAAATTATGTGAAGAATTATGCTTACATTTAGCATAATTCTTCGTTGCGTTCGAGTGTTATAAATATATCACTAATTCTGTTTCCTTTCGTCCTCACACTTTAAAGAACACATATTTTTTGTCTTATTATTTTTTGTAAATATTTACCTGTTACATATTCCCTACTAAATGAAGATTACGGTAAGCCTTCCCGAGGTCTGGAGAGATTGTAGAAAGATCATTTTTAACTTTATAGACAAAATATTGGAGTGATGGTGACTATACATATAAACATTTAGAGTATAATTTTATCTAATCATAAGCTTTCGTTGTATTTACTGAAGCCGGGCACTGACGCATTTTTTTGCATAAAACCTATATTATTAAATTTGCATGTTGTACTACTATAACAATTAGGTATATTGTTTGCATGTCTTAAATTGATTATTATTAGATTAAAAATTAAAATTGCATCAAAATGTTTAAATTCACACAACTCGTTTATTTTCAAATACGAAAGTTACAATTACGAAATTTGTAATTATTAGGTATAAGTAGGTATGATACATATAGGTATTTCATACTCTGCAAATGTTTTAACTTGCCTATACGCATGTTTAAATTTAGACATTTATCAATACCTAAATACAATCATTTATAACTTACTAAATATTGATAGGTGTAAAGATTATGGACGTCTACTTAGAAAATTGGTGGAATATATGTATAAATTATTTTACATACGAGTATACATATAAATAATTGTATTAAATTATAGTGTAGTGTAGAATATTTTTAGTAATATACATACAATACAATTTTAAGTGTTTTTTATTAATATTACAGGTTCAATGCTACGAGATCATCCTTTAACTCCAGGTAAAAAGAATTCTGTTGCTTTTTTTACAAATTAGTGGTATAAAAATATATATATTATACGTTGCCACGCGTTGATATGGCTAAGTGTTATGCAATAGAAAAATATTGTGACTATAAATTGAGATAAAAACTATCTTATGTCTCAAGTTTTGAACAAACTGCACACAGTGCGCAACATTTCATTAAAATCGATTCCTTCATTAATTTGGAGTTCATCGCGTACAAAGTGACACGATTTTTTTATATTATTCTAGCTGACCCGACAGACGTCCTGTCTTAACTATGAATATTGAACAATCGCGGAAACTGTCAAACGACTGACAGTTATGTCAAAAGCGCTAAGGTTTCATCAAAAAAATTAATGTGGTCGTTAAGTTTTCTTAAATTATCCAATTTTTCTCCCAACTTTCTTATTTTTTTCTTTCATAAGAACCTTCTCCTGACAATAACAAACACAAAAAAAAAAGAATTAGCGAAATCGGTCCAGCCGTTCACGCGTGATGCCGTGACCAATGGAAATAGGGATTCATTTTTATATATATAGATAGATAGGTATAGTTGTTGGCTGTTTTATTTCAAGGGTTTCTTACCTCGGAAGATAAAACGGAACCCTTATAAAATCACTATTTATTTCTAATATTTAGTAACTATTTATTAGTTTCCGAAATCCGTCCCGTTTATCTAGAATCATAAAATTTGGCAAAATATCTATCAGCGCAAGTAAAAGAAAAACTATGAAATCATTAATCTGTACATCTCAAAAGAAATGATTATTGCCGCAGTAAATTCTAGAAACGCGTAAATTTGATTACAAATTGTTTATTTTTAGCTAAGACCCTCTTTACATTTTATTTACAGGAACTGAATTAAGTTCTTATTGTTATTGCCACATACAGACAAAATTAGTCAGTAAATAATGCGCGGAGTGCCTGATGTTGTGGAGTCAGCTGGCTCCGACAATTAGATATGTAAATTAAATTAGATATGACTTATATTTGCTTTTGTTGTTTCCCAGAGGGTACTGAAGCCTAAGCCAAGCTCGGGTGCAGTTCAGCATGACGGAGAAAGTACGTGATAAGTTGAGCAGGGTTCCATGTCCAGATATTACACAAACTCGGATTTTATTCTCGGATGCTCACAATTGTGCCAGTTAGAAAGTTAACATTTTAGACAGTAAAATAGTTACTGATTAGTATTCTAACATTGTATTTGAATATATTGATCACCATTTTGGTTACTGTACCTGCGGAGTGGTTAATTTAACTTTAACTCGTAACATTAAGAACATTATGAATTGATGATACATGGTCATAATAATTTCAAGTAAATTGTAGGTAAGGTAATAATAATCATTTTCTATTTACTGTGATTCAGTTAGTATTATGTTACTGGTTCATGTAGTCATTAATATATTTTAGCCGCTTATTATTTATAGATGTATAATCTTTCCCATGAATATTTATTGTTTTAGTGGGATACATATTATTTGATATCATTATTATTTTTCTATTCAAAGCATTGGTAAATGAATGTCATGAAATTTGTGATTATTCGTATTTTGTAGCGCATACAAAGTTTTGTATTGCCATTATCCTTGCCGTGATTCAGGATTCACAACATTTCCATGATTTTTTCTAATTAACATATAAATTGAAAAGTGCCACTGTTGTCAGTATACAAACATTAAGGCTATATGTTGCCACATCCTTAATTTCCTTTAAATTAATTTTTAGAGTCACATTATCGCGCCCTAGCATTTGGAAAACTTAAAAAAAAATCCTGAATTCGTTGTTACCAAATAACGCATAATTCTACAGGATAGTGCATGTTTCAAATTACTGATAATCATGACAAGGTGAGAAGGGCATTGGATGTAGAGCTACTGCTAGCTCTACATCCAATGCTCACCTGCCTTAAGTCTAAAGCTCTGTTCAAATTTATTATTTAGGAACTATACTCCTAAATAACGACTTTATACAGAGCTACAAATCAACCCTTTCAAGGTATTGTAGGATGACTTACATAAAATTTAAACTATCATTATTGATTTGGCATTGGAAAGTATGTGAACATATATATATATATTTAATAAATTATTTTAAGCAATACGTACACCCTGGTCACGATGAAATAATGTATATTTGTAAAAATCTTTGACTTTGATATCTAGGTGAACGCGAATTCCAAAATAATTGGTCTTAACTAGTCATATTTCAAAAGGCCTATTTAATGAATTAATTACGCACAATTTATTTACGTTCGATAATATAAATTGTGGAAATATGTAATTTCATATTTAATTTATTTACGATGACAGATATCTTCCAATGTATACATTCCTCTGTAAATTTTAAACTAGACAAACGAGTATTATGAATATGGACAAGTGTGATTTTAAAATGAAGTTCAAAACATGAAGTGAATTTTTAGATTAGTGCACTTGCAGTGATGTATGTAAGGTTCAATTTTGCGATAATTTGGTGAAAGTAGTAACTCGCCCCATACAGTTAAGTGTTCATTAGAGTAAAGATTTGTAAAACTATTACATTCATTTATCTTTGAATTCATAAAGGCTGTCTCGTACTGGAGTTTCCTGTATGTAAAATTACTGATTGAAGTAGATGTATATTGCTAAATTATTTCATAGTATTTTTATATTCATTCCAATTCAGTTGGTTTTGTCTAGCTCTTTGGTACCAGACTGATTTAAGGGTACTTTTATTTTATGGTGCAATTTATGTCTAGAGCGTTGTGATAATCGTTTAAAATTACATACATTATACAATCGGTGTTTTGTTATTAATGCCCGCACTCTTCGCTCATCCAATCGTTGTATTGAAACCCGTCTCAGCAAAGAACGTGATCTGGAGCTAAAAAATGTTCATATGTAGAGGTATTATAGATTAAATTATCTGCATATTTTCTGTGTTGTTCCTCTAGTTTTCATAAAAGCGAACTTAAGACAAATTCTATATTCAACCTAATCACCTTACCGAGGCTGTGGTATATCGGAAAAGAACGGACTTAACCTTTTGAATGAACCATTAAGGTACTTAGGTAACAAGTATATGGCCCAAATGATTCGAAGCGATTACCTTAGCCTTCTAACCTCTTCAACAACTAGGCACAGACACGTTGCCATCCCTGTAGAAATTTGTTTTTTTTTAAATTATAGGGGGCAAACGAGCAGACGGGTCACCTGATGGTAAGTGACTGCCGTCGCCCATGGACACCTGCAACTCAAGTCACAAGTGCGTTGCCGGCCTTTGAGATAGGAGTACGCTCTTTTCTTGAAGGTTTGAAGGTCGTATCGGTCCGGAAATACCGCAGGCGACAATTTGTTCCAGAGATTGGTTGTGCGAGGCAAAAAAATTCTGGAGAACCGCACAGTGGTGGTATGCCAGTTATCCAGGTGATAGGTATGAAAGTTTTGTTGAACGATGGCGAAACGTTGCGGTCGGTATAAGTCCGAACAATTCCTCGGAGCACTCCCCATGATACATGCGATAGAGAATGCAGAGTGAAGCTACATATCTACGCAACGCCAAAGATGCTGGCTGTGGCAGTCAGGGAAGTGCTTTCAAAGCGAGGTGACACGACAAACGGGTATCTTTTTGGCGGTGAACGTGCAAACCTGTGTCTTCCTTAGGTTAAATTGGACTAGATTAAGTCGACCCCAATCAGAAACTCCTTCTAAGGCTTCGATTTCAGACACAAGTTTGGATCGACTCTCAGTGACGTTTTCCCGAGAAATGTTAGCGCGGCCGGTAGGTATACAAGGCATCACTCGTGCTATCATCGGCATAGCAATGAATGCTGCTGATTTGCAGCATATCATTGATATGCAGAAGAAACAGCGTGGATGATAGCACACAGCCTTGTGGGACACCAGTATTCACAGACTTGAAGTCGGAGCATGCACCGTCGACAACGACCTTGATGCTTCTGTCTGCGAGAAAACGTGTGATCCAGTTGCATAATTTCTCGGGAAGCCCATAGGAAGGAAGCTTCGAGAGAAGCGCTTTGTGCCAGACCCGATCGAAGGCCTTCGCTATGTCCAAACTGACTGACAACGCCTCCCCTTGGTCTTGATCGCCTGTGCCTACCGGTGTGTTAGGTATACGAGAAGATCACCAGCTGAATGACGGAAACCGTATTGTCGATTTGTAAACTTGCCTGTTGCAGTTTTGCTGCTGAAAGCTGTATGTACCTACCAACGAGGATGAAAGTTAATATAGTGTAATGACTTTTCAAATAGAAAGTCCTCGAGCAGGTAAATTACAAAAACAACTAGGTCAGACACGTTTTCATATATTGAACAATAAAAAAATATTTACAGTATTTACGCTACTTAATGCAACGGGCAATTTTGTCATTATCGGCCCTTTTTCATTCTGAATAATTTCCGTGAAACGTTTAGTGTATATGGTGATTTTCTTATTGCACACAATAATATTATAAAAATATTGTTTTGGAAAAATATTGTGGCTACAGCAATTATACATAGGAAGAAACACAATTATTACTTAGCACGAAAGTACTTAGACTCTCGAGTTGCAGGTGTCTATAGGCGACGGTAGTCACTTGCCACCAGATACCTGCTCGTTTGCTCCCTATAATATATATAAAAAAAAGTAAATGCAAGCAAAAAAGTAAGTCATCAATGAGTGTACAATACCCGTATATATCCGTAACATATGAATACAGACTTCAGTATTTGGTTAAAGTGATACCAATAAATTTACCCTTCACTAGATAAGTATATCTGTATAAAGGGAAAATCAGAAAACATTACGAAACAGAAAATAATGTATAATAGGTACTGATACGTACTTCTGTTACTAGTGTATTGTTTTATTTTACAATTTACTATTGTAAGTTAAAAACAAAACAGTAAATCATAAAAAAAATCTTTATGTACAATATTAATTAGACTTGCAACAAATATTCGGTATTCGGCTACTTTCATACTATTCGGTAAAATACTGAATATCTAGGTTACTATTCGTCCGAATACCGAATACTATGGTTTTTTGTTAGTGGCTCCTGTGAGTGGGTGAGTCGACGTATATTGTCCAGATCGACAGTATACTGAAGGGCTAAGAAATGTCTGATGACAGCAATAAGGCGTTTGTTGTAGTCTGATAATTGGTAAAAAACGATTAATTTAATTTAAGTTTTTCGTACTCGTCTTTTTTATTCTCTCAATAAAATACTCTTACATAATTAACTTCCATAATGTGGAAAAACAATATCCATGCATTTGAATCGTAATACATTTTTTGCAGTGGAAGATTGTGCTACAGAGAACTAATATTTCTGAAGTTGCCGGCAATAGTTGCAATTGAGTTTTATCTTTCGATGTCTCTATATGGGCTATGCTTTCTCTGCACAATACTCCTCGTAGCAATCCATAAAAGAAGATAGATACGCTTGGGTGTTATTGCAGGAGGCGTTAAAACAGTGGAAATTAG
This sequence comes from Euplagia quadripunctaria, assembly GCA_963859945.1. Lineage (NCBI taxonomy): Eukaryota > Metazoa > Arthropoda > Insecta > Lepidoptera > Erebidae > Euplagia > Euplagia quadripunctaria. The sequence continues at coordinate 12,359,734 of OY982574.1, forward strand.
AAACAAAAATGTCGATAAAGTTTTCTGCCTTGCGTCAGCCGAATACTTTTGCCGAATAATCCGCTATTCGGCCAGGAAACCTGCAGAATATTCGGTAACCGGCATGTGACCGAATACACTATTCGTTGCAAGTCTTATTATTTTTTTTTATACACAACTTCAAAGATTCACAAAAATACAAAGAAGCTTTCTGATGATGAAACGTGAAAAAGATTGATTGTGACATTATACATGTACATTATACATATAACTTCTCACTCTAATGATGTGTTAATATATCATGGTTTTCTGTTGTTATAAAAAAAGCGTTACGGGCAATTTGCGGCTACAATATTGTCAACTGTAGTCCGGTCAAATATATATCTCAGCCACACATCTAAACCAGTATGGTTACAAAGTCAGGCAGGAACAGAACATAGCAATAAAACCTATGCCAGATAACGAAACAACAAAAGAGCTGGTCGGGCAATAACTTAGTATTTTCGATTCCCATTGGCCAGCAGCACATACAAATTCATCGGCCATACTAAATGTGTGGTTAACATGGCCAGGCCACACTCAAAATATTGTCGAATGTTCTCGTTGTAATTGCTAGCAATATTACCGGCAACAGTATTGCAATCTAACATTGTAATATAAGTATTGCCCGTTTAGGCGCAATATAGGGCAATACTTTTAACACACATTTTTAGTAGGGCCGATGAATTTTGATGTGTTGCCGCACTTTGCAGGACGATCGCATGGGAATCGAAAATACTCAGTGATTACCCGGCCAGTTCTATTGTGGTTACTAGTTCAGTGATAATTATTGCCAAGATTTTTATTTTTTTAGACATAATCTGCATTAAAATGTTTCTGTGATGGCCGGACTACAGTTGGCAATATTTGTAGCCACATATTGTAATAAAAGTATTTCCAATTGATTAAACACACCTTTACTACAAGGTTTATTTGTGATATTACTTCTGTCCTTGTCATTAGAAATACAATTACGCCAAGGTCGAAGATGAGAGATAATTTTAATTTAACGCTGTAAAGACATGAATATAAACGCACTCCCATGCAACTGTCCTGATGGGACCGAAATTCCAAAATTTCGATTGCAAAAGGGCTCAGCCTCCTTTCATTGTCTGGCGAAATGATATACTAAGAATATTTAAAATATATATACAAAATTATTTATGAATATTTTTAGTGTACTCAAACGATTACACCATATCATGTATGAATTTCTTTACATTTTAAAGTAAGAATTTCCGCTTCTAAATACAGACGTGTTAGAAGAGTACCTATCAAACACAGATGAAACAGTCTTAGTATTACAACAAATACTGCAGGTATGCAGTAATACATATTTGGTATTCAAATAACGTACTTTGTTGTTATTGATAACAATACAATTATTGAGTGTCAAAAAGGGGTCAAAATTTTCGTAGGGAATGTAATTAAATACCTACCATAAAATAAAATATTTTTTCTGTCACTTTACATTAATTCGTTTATTAAATCGACCGTAAAATCTTACCCAAAATAAACTTTTTTAAACAGATTGGATGCAGTTATTTTCTTATACATATAAACATTTCGGACTCATTACTATAAAACAAACTATAGCTAGTGAGATAATTATTTATAAACTAATGTCACTGCTGCTCACAGAGAACGACATACATAGCTAAATTTTGAGATAAATGCTTTTGACACAAATTTAATTTTAACTTTTTCAACCGAGATGAATTCATATTGAAAGGTACAAAAAAACAAAATTTTAAATTATTTATCTCGTTTCAATCGATATCTTTGAGCATAAGTACGAGAAGTTTGACAGATTACATAGTAGGAAATGACATAGGGTATGTTCCGATATACACTGCGACTACTGTTCAGTGCTCGTACTGAAGAGAAATTCGTTCTGTTATAGCCTGACAGTATACTGCCGCAGTATCGTAGGGAAATATATAACGTCATAAACGTCGTCATTTTTGTACTGTGAGCACTGGTGTTTTTGAGGTAAGGTGCTCTCAGTCACACTGTCATTTTTATTATGCGATTTGACAATTGACTTGAATTGACAACTGACAGTATACTGGACTGCGTTCCGTTTTAAACACTAACCAGTATAGCTAACTATAAAGGAACGGCTTCGCAGTATACTAAATTGACGTCACACCTTACAGTGCTGTCAGTGTATATCGGAACACACACAATCTTACGCACAATATAGTGTCTGCTCATTTAATTTTGAAAATGTATATTACAAAAAGTTCACCATTTAAAATTACCAACAGATTCCACAGATTATCTGTTATTACAGATGTATGTTTAATAACATTCGTTTTTGTTGAATACAAAAAAATATTTAACCAAACAATATTTGAAATCTTTTAGAATATTCTAAGTAAACATTCCTGAAAACAAGCTAACAATTCACACAGAATTTTTAATCATTTTGTTATCCGCTACAATATTCTAAATACTAGATTAATTTTATAACAAAAATATAATTAGGTAAGACAGTTGAATTGTTTCCAAGGCCATTCCCATTATTCAGTGCAATGTAGAAAACGTGGCCTGCATAGCTGGATCATTGTTACAAGGAAAACTATGTGTCACTAAACTTGAGATCCGAATAAATTCACTTGTATTTAGTGTTTGGGTGTCAAACAAATTCATTTTGAAGCACTTAAATATCAGGTTTGTATATGACCAGTTCACAGTATATGGGACGCGCATATAAACACAGTATGAACTGGAGTCTCACCTATCACGGCTTTCGCATGATAGAGTACTGTACAAATGCTGGCGCCTACCGCACGCATCAGGGATTTGGCGCCATCTCTTTCTTTGGTTCTTCAGCACTGCTTATGTTTTTGACGTCGTCCTTCGAGTCTTCAGCTGTAAGCACAACTTTCCTATAAGATTGGTGTGGCAACACAGAGAACAAAATGGCTTACTAAGTTTTGCATTCTTAGTATGAATTGTCGTCAAGCATTTTTATTACAAAATATAAGTTACTTAGTTCCTACACTATTTTACCTACAAAGTACATGTATGTACACTTTGTAATTAACTAAATTGAACGTAAAATATGTGCAGTAGTCCTTGCATGAGACGATTTACAGCATGCAATTCCTCCAAGATAATTGCTATATAAACTAAGATATATATGAATAAGAAAATGATTCTCACATTTTAATTCATCTTTAAGCTGTGACACATCCTTGTCTAAGCGCGGACGTTTACGCGGTTGTGGGTTTCGGTACGAGCGATTGTCGCGACGTCCGCCCTCGCCTTCATCTTCTGAGTCAGACAGTTCGCCGTCAGCAGTGATGCGTTTGTCCTGATTATAATATAACGATTAGTACAATAAAAATATCTTACAATACATTTTTTAAATAATGGCGTAATAACTCAGTAATAAAGGAATGTAAAATATCACATAAAATCTTTGGGGACAACATTTTTTAGGTAACTTGAGTACTTGCTATGGTGAAACAAATATAAAAAGAAACTTTATTGGGCAGTTGTATTAAAATTTATGTTTATACATACTTTTTCATTTTGTGGCAACCTTTCGTCCTTATCAATTTTGTCCTCATCTTCAGATTCATCATTTACAGCATCTTCTGGGATAGCTTGAACCTGTCCATAAAAACGTCAATAAATAAAGAATCACTACATTTTCAGGAGCAGAAAGAAGCAAATAAAAGTTTTTTGAAGTCAAAACTTCTTTAGGCACATTGGGCATTTTTGTTATGGGGAAAAAGCACTGAACTCGCGTGACCTCACGCTCAGATACATATATACTGATGTCTGTGTGTGTTTTCACTTCTGACGTGCAGTCCTACGACTAACAGTTTTTAGGAAATGAGTTTGAAAACTTATCAAGACGAGGATTTATTTACAATTTTTTTGTCAGTAATATTATTTTGGGCAAAAATTTGTAATTATCTTTTCAGACATCAAACCCAAAAAAAAGATTTTAAAAATATGTATTAGCTTACCTGTACACCAGGTGCGTGTGGTAACATTCTTAAATTTTCAAAAAGTCTATTCTTTATTTTTTCTAAATACTCTGGTGTGTTTTGGTTTGACATATTGCTGGGTGATATGTGTAATTTGAAGTCTGGTCCAAAGTATTCGAAATAGTCATTATAAGGCAGCTCATTTGCTATTTCAACGCCCAGAGCGACTGATGTTTCGTAAGTCCAACAACGTGAGACATTGCGAATTGTGTAACTGAAATAATATAATTAAAATATCAAGACCAATTCAGTTACGATGAACATGAAATCCAAAACATGTATTTATACATACCCTCCACCTCCAACAAGAAGGAACGGTAATCCGAATCTTTTAACTAGTTCCACACATCGCCCGTGCCCTCTAACAGTCAGATTGAAACAACCCAACCGGTCACCTGTTTAAATAAACAACATTTTCATTTTGGGTAAAACTCTGTTCTTTTCCGTGTTTTCTAGTCAGTGATGTGATAAATGTGTTATAATTTTAACAAACCTAGACTAACATTATAAAGCTCAATGTTTGTTTTTTAGAAAGTTGAATTTTTGTTTACCTCAGAGTATCTTTTTAGCTGTAACAACTAACCTGTCAAGGAATCAGCGCCACATTGCAGTACAACAGCACTGGGCTGGAATGTCTCCATGACTTTAGATATTATAGGTACGAAGATGGACTCATACGATTCGTCATCCATACCATCGCGCAGTGGAATATTCACTGCATAGTATTTGCCTTTGCCAGCGCCGATATCCCGAAGATCACCTAAAACCATAGAAATTAGAATTCTAAGCTATTAAAACTATACATATAACATCTTCACTAGTGGTTTTGTCAATAGTAGAAGGTGAACGCTGTTTAAACGGTGTTTAAACCTGACCTCACCCTTTTTAATTTATTTTTATAGCAACTTATTTTGAATTCAATACATATTTTTAATTCTAAATTGAGTTCCACTTTTCTAGGCGCTTTTAATACATTTTTCACAAAACCTAATTTAGTGGTTATTGTTATTGTCAAATGTGATCAAATTCAGACAATGAGATTCACTATGGTGAAGTAAATAAACACCACAGCAAAATTCAATGCAATCAAATCTAAAATCCATGGAGGAGTTTTACCTACTCTGCTCCATTGAGGAAAGTTGAAAATGCAAACTGCAGTTTGGCTTTTAAGCTAAATCATCCAGATCAAAAATGTTACGCTTTCCCAATCAATAACATCATCAAAAACTCTCACAAGCATGTTCTGCTTGAATGTTGATAACATATACTTGGATAGAGAAATACTTAGTAAAAATCATACTCAAAACGTAAGTTCAGAGAAAGTTGCGTATTACGGCTATTTTATCTTCGTACAGTTACTCGCTTTCTGTGGGTGTTCATAAGATTTATTACAATAAATTTTGTGTTTCCATAATGATTGAAGTATCCCAAGGTAAGTTCTGTTACTATTACTTTTTATCAAGTAGTTTTGGGTAAATATTTGTTTTATTTTGGTACTATCACAAATTGGTTATACTATGAACATTACTAAGGTTTTAATAAAAAACTTTTCTGACGAAAACGAACTAAAAAGCAACAATTTAATAATAAACCTTTTAAGTCGTGAGTATTGAGCTCATTTACATAAACTATCACATTTATATAAACTAATTTCGAGTCGGCGCCAAACAAACTGATTAATTATCAAAAAAATTTATGTACGTAGAAATGGAAAAAGTTCTACGTAGATAGGTCTTTAATTACAATCCATTTAAACAGCGCGAATAATTAATTCGCGGTAGAAGAGGGTTCTAGCCCATAGTGCGCTGCTTCGAAAGGAAAGTGACATGAAAGTGTAATGGTAAAGTCAATACGGAAATTAAAGCTACAAGTTTGCCTTTAGTTAGTATAAATGATATATTTGGATAACAATATTACTAACCTGTTCCTGGAAAATATTCACCATATTTATGGAAAGACACTGTCATCACTCTATCTGTAGTATAGAAAGCTTCTTCTACACCATCTCCATGATGAACATCAATATCAATGTATAAGACTCTCTGATGGTATTTGAGAAGTTCCAAAATTCCAAGCACAATATCATTGACATAACAGAATCCAGATGCTTCCGACTTCTTTGCATGATGAAGGCCTCCACCCCAGTTGATACAGATCTCTGATGCCTGTCGGAAAAAGTTATAATTTGAATTGTTGCCTGGTTAATAAGGTTTTCAAACTCTGTAGCTATGTATGTTATATTTCAAAATTACACACTTATTATCCAGCAAAAATATTCGTAAAGGACAATAACTAATCTTGATTTAAGTCACACCTTAATGTACCGAAAATTTTAAGCTGTTTCGGTAAGACTCCTTTATCTCCAGCTAATGTTGGTCTATTTTGAAATAAAAATGAAATTGACCTGTTTATTTAGTTTCACAGCAGCGGCAACTGAACCTCCAGCAGACAACTGACAGAATTCATATAGGCCATCAAATACAGGACAGTCTTCTCCTACATTAACTGTTGGAACAGAAAAAAAAATTGAATTAGATATATTAAATTTAAAAAAATCTTTAATCAGGCTGATAAGCAAGAGCCTCTTTGTTCCATAGGAATTACATTACACAATTTCTAGTGTAGTATATAACCTATGCTATTTCATGTCAACAGCCTTAATAATGTGGTCTATGATCAAAACAATAGTATGATACTAACTGACTGGTACTGACGGACTGGACAGTAAGTTAAGCAACAGCTTTACAAAAACTACTACTTTTCTGCTGTCAGGAAAAGTTGTTGAAGTGCTAATAGACAACTCAATTTAGTTGGAGCCAATATTTCCAATCAATCATTGTCAGTATCCATATTTGGAATAAAGTATGTACCAAATATTTAGAATTTTAGTAATGGCTATGAACTGTGAATGTTCAATATTAGTAAATGTAAAGATGCACCGGTGTATCCATCACAACCATCACAATTGGTAAGTATTGACATACAGCAGTGAATGTTTTTTTTTTTATATTATAGGGGGCAAACGAGCAGACGGGTCACTTGATGGTAAGTGACTACCGTAGTCCATGGACACCTGCAACTCAAGAGTCGCAAGTGCGTTGCCGGCCTTTGAGATAGGAGTATGCTCTTTTCTTGAAGGTTTAAACATTAGAGATGAAATGGATAGCTGTTTGGCCAGTCCGGCCAACCTTGAAGTTGGCCGCCGGATATCTAGCTCCTCAAATCAGTTCCTCTTTATTAAATGTCAAAATAGTGGTATTCTTTACAAATCTGTATTAATCAAATAATTTTCATATCATATACTAACTTTTAAACTTTCGCATTCCATGATATAATTATATATTCACACGGGAATTAACACAATCACCTCTGAATTGTCTGATGTTTCGACCAGGTTGCACTGGCTGTGGCCTGTGACCACGACCAGTGCAACCTCGTTAATTCCCATGTGAATACATAATTTTCTTTTCAAGTTTTGGGTTTACATTAAGAAACAATAATATATCGAGACAATAATAACAAATCCAATTTTTCAATTTTCGTATAACAATTTATGACTTCATTTTATACCCATCCATAACTTCTGTTTGCATATTAACTTTTTTTGAATCATTAGAGTACTAATGATTTAGAAAAAGTTAATATGCATCTCATATGCATTTCTTAATCATCTTTAGTAAAAGATGATTAAGAAATGCCTAGTTGTCACAGTGCATGATAACATTTACTGGTGAATGACCAACATTGTCATTAAAAGAATGGTCATTCACCAGCTAGACACAGAAGTGTTAACAGACACTTGTGCATCTTAACCTACACTGTGCTTAAGACAGTTACAGCTGTAAAAAAGTTATAGAGCCTTCTATTAGGAGTGGCGCTCATAATTGAGGGCATCCACCCTATGCTTATAATGATATAATAGCAGATCATTATACAGCAGAATATTAGGCAATTATGCACTCATCTGATTTGATTTAGATAATTTTTAAATAATTTGACCTTACCAAATTATGTTATCTGTTAAATTTTAGATAACCGTGTTTGATAAACAAAACTATGCAACTAAATAATAACAAGGTCTAAACTCTTACATCTTTGCATCTGCTTGTTGTATTCAGACATGTTATCAGGCCTAATTGACCGGAGAAAACGAATGTAATCATCTGAATGAAACTTTGTCATTTCATCAGCAGTAGCCTTATGTGGTCTCTGAAATACATTTAATTATTTAAATTATTTTATTTTAAGTAGCAGCTACAGTCATGCTACTTATAAAAAAATTGCTACTTGAGTAAATATAACTAAATTTATAATGCCATTGATAGGTAAGAAGTATTATGAATGATTTCAAATTCAATTAATGACACTGAACACTCACCATTGCAATAATGGTGAGTGTTTACTTTGCCAATTGCCATCCTCCATTGAGTTAGAGGCTTACATCTCCAGTTGTATTAACAATTAATTTGAGTTTCTATTTGTATGAGTATTTACTAAGTACCTACAGGAGTACTTCATAGGTATGAAATAATAAAATCATTAGGCAACAGCATTATATTAATCAAGTCGAGGCAAAATGATTAAGATCATCTTTCATGTGCCAAACTCATTGATAAATATTGAAATTGATCTAACCATTTTCTTAGATTACTTACATAAATCTCCATTTTCCTGTATAAACCATAGTTTAATAATAAGTTGTGGGTCATACGTATGCGATGGGGTTTCATAGGATGTCCCTGTCCGTAGTAGTAATTGCCGATATCACCTGAAATTAAATAAACCATTAAGTTAATACCAATTTCAACTTCTTACGAGTATGTTATTCAGTTCATTTCACGGCTTGACACATATCAGTCTGTACTATACACATCAAGGTGGGAACGAAACCCCTGTAGCCAATGAGATGCGAGAATGCGGTACAGACGACCTAAGTTGACTCAAGTTATAATCTAATAAAAGCCTTAAGACGAGTTTAATGGCATCACATATAAAATTGATAATTATTTAAAATGGTAATTGATCAAATCTGATAGAATATTTGAGATGCCTTAATCTTTTATTAGCTTATAACAGATATGCTGAAATATGAATGGACGCTCTTAGCGACTACAGTGGCGGGTAACAAACTTTGCAATACTTACTGTCGTAATAATAACACACTCTCTTCTTGCTGTGAGGTTGCATCGCCATGGTTAAAAGTTAGTTAAAGATTCAAGAGTAAATGTATTCACAAATACTAATGTATTGTTTGTTAATAAATATAACACGCACGAAAAACACGAACAGCACCGCAGAAACTTGGACAGAAGAGTGAATGAATGGTTGAAGTAAATTAATGTGAAGGGAATGAACGTCAATAAACAATTTTTAACAAAACATACCAATAATTTATTTTCTAAGGTGGTAATAATATAAGTTTTTGTTTTTAATTCACTTCTGAAATAGTAAAGAATTTTGTGTACCTACTTAATTCCCATTTATAAATTTTGTAATTAGTATTGGCCTGATTTTTAGCCATTCTTTGATTAATGCAATCTGCACTATGGGGGAATAGAAATTTAAATATATATTCCCATAGCACCGAACTGACAGAACGCTTGTGCTATTTGAAATATCTTTATGATAAGTAACAGTAGATATAAGATTATAGCAAAAGTATTTCAGAAGCTGGTAAAATGCATAATAAAGCTGTCCCTTATTTATTTACAAAAGAATTAGAATTTAGATTATTTGGTTGTGTAGTAGGTACTACTGTAGTAGGTGTTCCTTATACTAGTGTACTATCACTACGTTAAAGTAGTAAGACTAACAGATAGCAAGCAACCATTATAGCTACCATACAAACAACAAGGGAGGAAATATCTACATATTTCCTCTCCATGATCAGAAAAAGTCAAAGTCAAAACCGTTTATTCCAATTAAACCAATAATAGGTATTTTTGAATTGTCAGGAGTACGAGTCAGTCAGAATAAGTCAGTCATGAAGCTAGTTGTCTGTTCCAATACGTAGATCCTATGGAAAAGAACAAGTAAGAAACTCCAAAGATACTCTTTTTCAACATGTTTTTTACAAGTTTCTGGTTACATTGCTGATGGTATCTACATACTATTGAAGAAAATTTGATTCCAAGACTGGTGAAATATTTATTGGATGAATCACTAGACATACCGCTTTATGAATATGAACAATATAAAATGATTTTCGCTCGACACGCAACATTTATTGAAAGTCATAATCAACCAAATTAAATAGCACATTCAAATGATCTTGGGTGGATTCATCTTAATTTCAGCAACAAGGGATTGCTCTGCCTGTAGTGACAGTTCCTATTATTAATGCTGATGGAAGTGTTCATTTTGATGGTCAGAGCACTGAGAAAATCATCACTACTGAAGAGTTAAGGCCGTTTGTCAGCTCCAGAAGAAGACTTTTATGATGCTTCTGATTCTTCTGTTTTTTTTTCATTCAATTTATTTATCGAATAAAACAGAAAAAAATACAAGAATTATTTAAACATAACACTGTAAACGACTAAGGTTTGTGGAGTGTCACACAGACAGTCAGCATCGCATAGTTACAATAATTTTTACATAAGTAGACGCCTATCTAGGCAATCTGTTAGCTTACTATAACACTATGAGAACTAGATAATAATCTTTTAAATGTCCTTTAATTATATCTGAAGGTGGTTACTACAGTTGTTTAATAAAAAGTCTTTTAATTTTTAAGTCAATGTTACTCTCTGTAATTTTATGAACTAAATCCGGCAGTAGCTTGTTTATCAGTCGAGGAATTATGTAGGTAGTAGTTCTTACGCAGTACGTGTTGTTTGCGTGCACCGTACACAACCGGTTTTGAGCCACTGCTTGAGTATACACACGATGTTCTTTGACTTTTCTTAAATTGCTATTTGTTAAAACTTTTCTTTTAAAATGGTAAAGTTAAATTTAGTATGAATAGGCAAAACCTTACAATGTTTAAAGAGGCCAATTTTGTCGTTAGATAATGATAGCTTAATTTTTTGGGATACAATATTCTTCAGTATTTTAAATTTCAATTTGTAGATTTGGTTGATATAACTGTTATAGGTTCGACCATAACTACTAATAAATACTAATAATACTGGATATAGGATTCTGCTAATCAGTGATACAACATTACTTTGATTTTAAACGGAATTTTATTTTTAAGAATAATAATGTGGGCCAGAAACTGCCGCAGTTTATTGCAAACAAATTCAATATGACAATCCCAGTTAAATTTGTTGCGTATTACTAGACTAAAGTACGTTTGCGATTTGACCACTTTTATGGCTGGTCAGGTACGCGTATCTTTACTAGATTTATGCAAGCATTATATCAGCTATGAGTGTGAGCAATCAGCGCAGAGGTAACAGTTTGCCACTGATATGGTGATTTAATAATCAACAATTTAGTTTTGTTCGAATTTATTACCAGTCCAGCATCATGGCACTATCCTAAAAAGGTATTAAAATTGGACTGTAGCTTTGCAAGTGTCTTAAAAGGGTCCTTGTCAGCTACCACATTGCAGGTGTCGTCAGGAAACTAATAGCATGTACCGTTTTTAATAGAGTTATGCAAATAGTTTACATAAGGTAGGAAGAAAAATCGTCCTGAGACTGAACTTTGCGCCGTGCCTTCCGTGGCTGCAGTTGTATAGCTCAGGTGAACCTGTTCCTTAAGCTGATATTCCTGAGCAGAAAACATGATCTACAACTTTTATGTAGTTGGTAATGATCCTGTGTCTCTTAAATATGTAATGAAGTGATTTGACAAGAATTTATGGTTGCAGGCATTGAAAAAGGAATATGATTCCCTGATGGTAAATCAATCACCGGAACTGAATGTGGTAAAGGCAAAATGGGTATTTAAACTCAAGATTGGTGCAGATGACAGCGACCACGCGAGATAAGTAACTAAAGGCTATTCCCAAAAGCCAGGAGAAGAGGCATTGAGACTTTTACTCCTGGCACTTGCAGCTGAAATGATTCTTCACATACATGACATAAATGTAACCATAGCTTTCCTGAATGGTGATCTTAAAGAAGATTTATATATGAAGTAATCTGAATATTTTTTGTCGAGGACAAGTACAAAGTGTGTTAGCTGAAGAAAACGAGAAAAGAGAGAAAAAAGAGATTATTGATTTACTTATGTACTTGGCATGTGGTACTAGACCAGAAATTTCATATGCGGTTACCATGATGAGTCAGTTTAATAGTTATACTCATAGCACTCAGTAATTCTTGTCATAACACTCAGGCAGCACTAAAGCAGGTACTTAGGTATCTGTAGGGAACCATTAATCTGTCACTGTGTTATAAGAAGTGTCACAAGCCCTTTGTTGTTGTGTGCCATCTAATATGTTGACTATGGCAACTCCTCGTCAGAAACATTGTTTTTATTTATGACAAATGGGATACAGTGAGAGTGTTGTCCATGAGGACTATGAGGTCTAAGCTCATATGTATGTAAACTTTTTATGTCATAGAGTTACCCAAAATTTTTAAATCTTATAGAGAACCTAAAAGAAAAATGTACTCTTCTTTGTTTTCTTCCACATAAAACTTCATTGCAAATATATTTTGATATGTATTATATTTCTCCACTTCCATTAACACATCCTTGCTATAACACTTTGAGACTCTCAGTGTCAGTAGTACTAGGGCTAGAGCAAGAAATGCCAACTAGTGCTACGGGAACTACTTTACAGAACCTTTACCAGAAATACCAGACAGCGTATCTAGATAGTTTCAATCCCTAATTTCTTAGGTAATAGTAGATTTTATACTGATATTTTAGTAGAAAACAAAAGGTTTAAGTGGTCGTACCGGCTAAGTGGATCAGTCGATCTCATTCATTCGAAAGATAGTCAAGTCAATTTTACCTTCTTTCTTTCGACGCTAGCAGTGGTCTAGGTGGGTCGTCGTTTTTGAGTTTCATTTCACATTAGTAAAGATATAATTTATGTAAATTAATTTATTTTTTGCTGTAAAGATTATTTTGCAATGAAATTTACACGTGTGAGTTAATATAATAGTGATTGTTCGAGTTCGTTACCAAATTCCTCCATTTTGTTTTCAGATCGACCCTGCTATTTATCTGGAATTACTGTTAACATCTTACAGTAAAACACATTATTTAAAATGTAAGTGTTATTATTTCATATTTTATTTGTGTAATTCGCACATATTTTTGATTTCATCTGTATTTTTTCTTGCTGGCTTTATTCATCGTTGATTGTAGCCTAATTTGATTGATGAATGTACTACCTTTTAAAATAAAATGCAGTCGGTGGTTACTCTTGAGGTGGACTTTTACGTGGTGATTTATACATTATAATAACCTTACCAAGCCCAGTTAGGTACTTATTTCATACCATTGCCAAACGTCGCGTCATCTACTATCTAAGATAGGTAGGTACGTGTGTCACGTTCAGGATTTATCGTTTTTCACACGTGTTTATTAAACTGGTTTTTGATATCTGAACACGTGAACGCAGCTAAATATCTCAGTCAATGCCAAGGTTTGTGATTATGAATGGATCTCATTCTATACATAAGAAATCATCGTATAGAGGCGCCATTTTGTTTCTTCTAGCGTACCTAGTCATTATTGATTGAATTTTCATGACCCTACGCTTGCGCACTCAAGTGTGGTAGACACGCCCTACCTAAAATTTATAATTTGTAGTACAGCCAAAAATACAAAATTACACGACGCTTAAGAACCACTGATACATTTTTTTTTTAAATTATTATCAGGTCCAACAATTGGAGCAATAGCCGTGGTGGAAACGGCGGTTCCAAGTTCGGTGGAGGAAACAAATTCGGCAACAGCAATGGTGGTGCATCGAGATTTAGTAATGGAGGGTCGAAATTCAGCGGCGGTGGTGGTGCAAGTGGTGGCAGATTTGGCGGGTCAGGGGGTTTTGGAGGAGGTAAAAAGGAATTCTCTGGTGGTCAAAACATGCGTCGCCCAAACTGGGACTCTATGTCATTAGAGCCTTTCAACAAAAACTTTTACAATCCACATACTGCAGTACAGAATAGATCACCTTATGAAGTTGAAGAGTATAGAAGCACGCATGAAATTACTACCAGTGGTGTAGACATTCCGAACCCTATTACAAGTTTTATTGAAGGTTTTTTCCCTGATTATGTTAACCAGAGTATAAAGAATGTGGGATACAAAGAGCCTACACCCATCCAAGCTCAGGGCTGGCCTATTGCAATGTCAGGAAAGAACTTAGTTGGAATTGCACAGACGGGTTCTGGAAAGACTCTTGCTTACATCTTACCTGCTATTGTACACATTAACAACCAGCCACCAATTAGGCGTGGAGATGGTCCCATTGCATTGGTACTTGCACCAACAAGAGAATTGGCACAGCAGATTCAACAAGTTGCTACTGATTTTGGCAACACTGCTTACGTTCGTAATACTTGTGTATTTGGTGGTGCACCCAAGAGAGAACAAGGTCGTGATTTGGAAAGAGGGGTGGAAATTGTGATTGCTACACCTGGAAGATTAATTGATTTCTTAGAAAAAGGCACTACTAACTTGCAAAGATGCACATATCTAGTTTTGGATGAAGCTGACCGAATGCTGGACATGGGCTTTGAACCTCAAATTAGAAAAATCATTGAACAGATTCGCCCTGATAGACAAACTTTAATGTGGTCTGCTACATGGCCTAAAGAAGTAAGGAAATTAGCTGAAGATTATCTTGGAGATTATGTTCAGATTAACATTGGATCTCTGCAGCTCTCGGCAAATCACAATATCCTTCAAATCATAGATATTTGCCAGGAACATGAGAAAGAAAATAAGTGAGTATTAAGTATACTTTACACGTTTTTAAAGCTCTTGCAACATGATGATTTATTGTATATGATAGCTTTGTGAATAAAACTAAATATTTTCCTCTAAGAAGATCTGAACTTAACAGCATTAATTGTTCATTTATATAATTTTAGATATTGTAACAAATTTTAATTATCAATCTTTTGCAGATTAAATGTTTTGTTACAAGAGATTGGTCAGAGCCAAGAGCCTGGTGCCAAAACAATAATCTTTGTAGAAACTAAGAGAAAAGTAGAAAATATCACTAGGAATATTAGACGATATGGGTGGCCAGCAGTGTGCATGCATGGTGACAAAACACAACAAGAAAGAGATGAAGTATTATATCAATTTAAACAGGGCCGTGCCAGTATACTAGTTGCAACAGATGTTGCAGCTCGTGGACTTGGTATGTACATAACTACTTTATCATACTGTTTTACACTTTACATAACTTGTTTTATTCAAATGCAATGACTTTTAAATGCTTGTTAATGTTTTATATAACCTGCATTTGTTTTATACTTTCAGAGGCACTGGCGGAAAGTTATTGTGTTCTGTTCGAATACTGCCTGAAATTAGTGGGCAAGTCTCTGCTTTGGATTTGTAGATGACTAAACTGTCTGATGCAGTCATTATTTTAGAGAATGCAATAACTCGTCATTATTAAGGTGCCTCATTAGTGCCTTTCACGATTGGACCCGAG
Organism: Euplagia quadripunctaria; assembly: GCA_963859945.1. NCBI lineage: Eukaryota > Metazoa > Arthropoda > Insecta > Lepidoptera > Erebidae > Euplagia > Euplagia quadripunctaria. The sequence continues at coordinate 12,375,334 of OY982574.1, forward strand.
GCCGGAATACTTGATGGTATGTCCGTGTATACGGATGCACTTGAGAGTGTGGAAAACCTGGTGATGCACTGGTGCTCATAAGTAGAATTAGATTATTGAGTCATAAGATGCTGCGACGGTGCATTGTTGAAAAACTTGACCGCATTTGAGATGTTATTGGCAATAGGTCAAGGGTTTTCTGTTTCGGCCAAAAGGAGTTTTGAAGAGGGCAATATGAATAATATTGAAAAATGAAATATGCTTAAAACATCAATGCCCTTCGTAATACTCCAGGGTTCCCGAGTGAGAGGCAAATGTTGAATTATTTGGTACATATCTCTGTGTAACTCATTCATGTAAGTAACACAGTTATGAGTTAACATTACGCAGATTAAAGGTTACTGTTATTGGTTTCTTTAATATTTTTCTTGGTTTTGTTGTTGTAACTTTAAATACTTTACAGATGTGGATGGAATTAAGTATGTCATAAATTTTGACTATCCTAACTCTTCTGAAGACTACATTCACCGTATTGGTAGAACAGGGCGTTCAAAGTCAAAAGGCACATCATACGCCTTCTTCACACCTTCAAATTCTCGGCAAGCTAAAGATCTGGTCTCTGTTCTACAAGAAGCCAATCAGGTAAGCCAGTCTAACAAAACATCCTATTCCTCATACCTTTGGCATGGGTACGTTCTTACATAGCGTAACATGAATGCAAGTATGAGGTACATAAAAGACAGCTACATGCCTTCGGTGTCCACACCCTAATTGTCTGGATCCCATCCTCAGATGTTGTAACATTTTTTTTACTAAACAATTAAAGTCAGATAACTGGTTTTTGAATGCTGCTTGAAATGGCTATTGTGTTTACAGATTGTGAACCCTCAGCTGCAGAACATGGCTGATCGCTGTGGTGGCGGCGGCGGTGGCTGGAATAGAAACCGATATGGTGGGGGCCGCGGGGGTGGCGGCTCATTTAAACGTGGAAGCAATTTCGGCAGGGGTAACGGTGCTGGCAATGGCGGAGGCCACAAGAGATTTAATAATGATTATTAATTTTAAAGTACAAAGTAACTTAGTAGCAAATCTTCGTTTGAGTAATTGTGTGTGAAATTTAATGTTAAGGACTGTAGACATGCTTAATTGATATTGCAGTTTGTGGTTTACATGACAGGTTAGATAAAATGTGTATTAGCATCTTAGCATCCTCGAATGTATTTTGTTTACACTGTGATATTTTCTTGAACTGTGATTCAGAGGATTAGACATTGATAGTGCTACCATGACAGTATCTATCGGGAATTGTCTACGGAGGACCTCTACTATTTATTTAATTTTATCATACATTGTAAGTTTCACATCTTGTGGTCGTCATTCCATTATCCCTGTTCTGAATAACTATTAATTATAATAATAATCAATAAATATACATAAGATTTTTATTTTTACCTTTATTTTACTTAGATCGATCTCATAATTGTCGCTTGTAGCACAGAATACATAATAGTACCAGTATAGAAGGACCTCTTCGCAATACCGTTTAAATAAATAGCGGCTCCTACACAATGTGCAATTCAGATCGCACACCGCTTAGCCCATAATAACCTAAAACTTGGCCCTCTTATCGCGTAACTTATATGCCTATTACCTACCTACTTTACTTTTGTAAACAAATGAGTTTTAAAAATAAACCTAGGCTAGGTACCTACCTAGCCTAGGTTTACGTACGTACTACTTAGTAAATAGGTAGGTACCTACCTACCTACCTATTTACTAAGTAGTACGTAGATGAAATGATATTAAAGAATTCACAATCTGCTTTAGAATGGAACTAGTGGGATAGACAGGATACATCTCTAAGGAGATAGGTATGCATTTGGTACACGTTAGTGTGAACCTTGGAATGAATCTCTTTGTGTTTAGCAAGGTAGGTAGGTATATACAAATCAAATCGCGGAACCCTAACTCTTTTTCCAAAATAAAAGTCATAACTCCTTATAACACCAGGTATCTGTCAGTGAAAGTTCCGTGGAAATCAGTCCACCCGTATCGGACAGACGGACAAAAATGTTTTTTTTGTTTACCAAATGTACCGTGTAAACATTCAACTTTTGGTTTGTGGCTTTGTGGAGTCACCACAATTTTACTAATGTCAAGTAGGTATACGGAGGACAAACTCAAAGGATTTTATATAGAGCTGTGGTAGAGCCAAAAAAAAAGTTGTAGAAAATCAAAATTATTTATTTCAAGTAAACCCATTGTAGGTATTTTTGAATTGTCAGGAGGAGTCAGTCAGTATAAGGAGGTCGTGAAACTAGTTGCCTGTTCCAAAACGTAGATCCTATGGAGAAGAACAGGCAAGAAACTCCAAGGACACTCTTTTCAAACATGTTTTTTTTTTACAAAGTTATTTGTTACATTGCTTATAAGCTCAATTTAATGTGAGGACAATGTAACGTAAATTAATATTGTTCTAAAATGGAAAAGAAAATCACAGAGCTGCTAAAGATGTAGAGACATGCATTTAGTAAAAAACTGTCATTATGACATTACAAACGGACACTGCAAATACAAAAGATGTATATTAGTTGTTGTACTCCTAATAAATAAATATACTTATTAAAGCTTAAACTTGACTAAGTTACTTCTTATAACACCAGCTATCTGCCAGTGAAAGTCCCGTGGAAATTGGTCCACCCGTTCCATAGATTAGCCGGAACAAAACAAAAATGTAAATACGGGAAACATAATTTAGAACAACAAAAGTCCTACTAATTACCTATAGGTAGACGTGAATTTCTTTACTTTACATTTAATAATAATAATAATATCGTTTATTTTTCACTAAAACCGAAATACAATAAACATAAGATCAAGTATAACAAATAACATTGACTTTCGGATCCTTGTCATTATTATAACAGCCAAATATCATTCAATATGCGTTTACCATCATTTTTGTTAAGTATTTTTTAGTATTAGGTAATATAATTGTCGTAATTCGTAAGCGACGAACGGACGAAGCGACGTAGTAGCGCGTGAATGAGTATCGAAGTAACGCGCTACCTGGCCAGCGTGTGGCAGCCCACTGAATTTCGTCCGACTCGTCGACGCTGCTAGGTACCTGTATCTTCATACCTACTCAGTGGAGTGGGCCTAGCCTGCCTGTAGGCTATTTAACTTTTGCCGCCCCTACCGATCTCTTCGAATGGATACTGCATACTACAGTTCACAATCATATTAATTAAAATTTTTGACGTGACAACGTCTTATAAATTGGTTTGCCGGGTGACACTTCAAGAAACTGCGTTACGCTCCGCTCACGTTATGCGCTCACAATGAGAGCGAGTGAGAGGCACGCGTCCCTTCCACTCGGGCATGGTTAGCCCGCCTAAGAGCGAGAGAGACAGACATAAAATGTTTTAAATATAATTCTTTGTATAAATAAATGTTTTAAATTGTTACTATTATTTCATCCTTCTTCCTACTATACGAATGAATATTCACATTAAAATTATTTTACCACTCAAAGTCGTTGTCACGTAAAACTTTCGCCCGTATACCGACTTTACAGGCAACCAATTTTTTTTTGTCAATGGTTTGTGACCAGAGATGGGCGACGGAGGATAAATACTTTTATCCGCTCATTTTTATCCGATATCTACCTAAATTCGTGGATAAATCTTTTCGAACCTTTAAATGGAGACGACGATGAGATAAATATAATTTTTCTTTTCTATATTATAGAAATATAAATTCATATAAATAAAACAAAAGGATAGGTACTCACTCGCTCACTAATCTACTGACTAATCACAAAATCTAGAAAACCACTTGATCTATGAAGATGAAATTTGAAGGTACCTACTTTGTGAATAAGCGACTTATTTAAACTACATAGTTTACTACTTTACGTTGCCGACCGTTTAAGAACCTATACACTCCTTTCTTGAAAGACCCCATACAGTAGTCCCTCGGGAAAACTTCGGCAGGGAGCTTGTTCCAAAACTGGAGCATTTAGGTTCCAAGGAGGATGAATGCCCTGCTAGCGGCGAGCGGTACGGTGGTAGAATGCAGCCATGGGCAAACTTTGAAAAATTTCCGATCCCCCGCATTTTCCTCGCATTGATGGTCTCCCCATAAATTCCCAGATCGGTTTGAAATTCCCCGCATTTTTTGGCATTCCCCACACATTGGCAATATACTGTCTATGTATGTACCATAAACCTTATATACTAGAACGTAAAGTCTATGGTATGTACGAAACGCGTCGTGCAAGTCCAGCAAGCAGTATATAATGTATATATATATAATTCTGACGGACGTCAAGACTATTCACGATCGTTTTGCATCGTGCATCGTGCGTGTCCTTGGTGGGACGTACGTCAGACACGATGGTGCGTACGGCCTTTAACACTGTATTACAAATAATTTGGCATTATTTTTACAGACCAATGAATGTGGCATCTGTTACCGAACTAGGCAAAGCCTGTATTCCGATTATCAGCTTCTATTCACCCTTTCTAATTATTTTATTGTAATAATAGCCTACTATTTCCAATTTTTTAGTTGTGCTCTGTTACAAACATTTATACCTTAATACTTAAAATTAAATATAATTTGTGAAGGTGTGAGAATGTCCTTTTTGGTTGAGTGATGTTAGTGATGAACTGTATGTATAAGTGTTGTGACAGTGATGTAAGTGATGAAGTGTATGTATTAAGTGTTGTAAGGGTGTGGTAGTGGTTTATTATGTAGGTGTGTGCATGCATGTTTTAATTGTGTGATCAGTGTGTGTATGTATATGTAGGTGTATGTGATGTGTGTGTGTGTGTGCGACTTTGTATGAATAGTTTTAAATCTAACATTTTAATTACTGTGATAAAAACTTATAACATTACTAGTAGCATTTCCGTTTCTTCGTAACTGAGGTTCTGTAGGTACTGGATCATTTTTACTTTACATTGTGTTTTTGTTAGAGGGTAAATGTTTAATGTTTTATTTATTTTGTTGCATAAATTTGGGCCCCGAAATCCAAAAAACCTTCCACTAAATTTGGTTTTCCAGCTGGTATTATATATTATGTATCGTACATATTATACTTTATGTATTCGACGTTTTTCTAATAGTTGTGGAGCGTAAGTTAGGCAAGTATGTTGTTTGAGGATCATGTTCAGGATGAACAATTGCCTGACAGTCAAAACCTCGCACATGCTGTAAAGTGTCGTGATGGGAAAATGGATAGGCTTAAAATTGCTAACCTTAGATTATATATAGGTCCAGATGCCTAATCCGTGCCTCAAAACTGAAGCCAAAAAATATAAGCGTCTAATATAAATACAAGCGTCTCACTCGTCACACGCGAGCGAACGTTCGCCGCTGAAGTACGTCTCGAGTCGCTACTTATAATATTTAAAAATGCCTGCTTGTGCTGTCACATTCTGTAAAAATTATACAAAAAAAATCTTAAGTGTCCGAACATCACATTTCATATGTAAGTATTCTATTTCCTAATGTATTTATAAACAATAGAACAAAATTTCAAATTAATAAAATTACGACGCCATTACTAGAGATGTTGCCAGGACGTGAATTTCATTTACCCATAACGCATTCTAGCAGTATATATATTTTTCTTTGCCAAACTTGTTATTTATAGAAAGACGAGAAATATGCTTAATGTTAATGTTCGCGAAACTGGAATCCTTCGAATATTCTTAATTTCTAAACTCTAGCACCCGGAGTTCAATGTGTCCGTCAAACGATACTTTAGCTGTGGGATTGTACTCGTATTATAACTTATTATTACTACTCCTAATGAACACAGCTATAGAGCACTTAGGACTTGTAAAACTTTGCTAGTTTCTTGATACTTTATAAAAAATATGTATCCAAGTCCTACAAACCAAGGCAAAACATTTACTTAATTTTATCAAAATACCTTTTGTTACTCTGTTCCTGTGAATAAAGTTGCATTTAATTTTATTACTCAAAAGTGCTTTTATGTTATATTTACCATAAAAAATAATTACTCTTATATATTACATATTTTTTTCATACGGCCTTATATGAAAATCGATTCTTAAGGAGGAAACTCTAAAAAAAAACGTCTTGAAAACAAACCAAAAAATATTGTTATAAATAAATAGTTCCTACTAAGTAGTTTTATTTTACATTTGTCTTTTTAACTAAACGAATTAAATGAAAAAACGAAAAAATGAAATAAACGAATATTTGTAACTGATTTAAATACATTCAAAATGTATTTATTTAATATTACTTACATCAAAAAAAAAATTATGTATAATAAAAAAGTCCCTGAATTTTGGGGTAACCTCTATGCACTGGTAGTAAAACCGTCAATGCACACAAGCATAAACATTGTACGTAGACACTCGCGTTGGGCGGGGTTCACTCACACAGCGCCAAAAAGTGGCTTCAGAGTAAACGGTGACTTTTGTACTAGTCACGGTATCTGGACCTATATATAATTTAAGTTGCTAACCTATTTTTAATAGCCCGCTCTATACTCTAGCTAAATGTCAAATGTCAGAAAAATAATAGCCGGTTTATTTAATAAATAATTTAAATTATTCGTTGTTTGTCAACGATATTATATACAAACAAGAGGTTGTTTGTAATAAGCGTGTTATGACTTATTGTATTAGTAAAGTATTTTTTGTTATGAATTGATGCAAATAAGTGAACCATGTTCTCACAGTCAAAACCTATTCTAAATTTTATAAAAATGTATGTGGTGACAGTGACAGTGTCAGTCAGTAGTCTTGTGAATGAAATGATAATAAAATATGTTATTTATAAACTAATTAAATTAAACGGTTGTGCTATTTATTCTGTTCTCATAATTATACATTATAGCTATAGTAATAATACATTTTTAAACCTGTAGTCAGCGCCTCTATAGGTGAAGTAAGGAACTAAAGTTCCCTTGCTTTACGTTCAGAGGCGCTGACCTACACAAAACGAGTTGCCAGTCTACTTCAGTATAATATATTTTAGTTTATGATTTGCTTGCACTTCGCTCATGGCAATTTATGTGAAAATTTATTCGAAGTCTCTAGAGGCCTGAAAGTGTACTACAGTGTTTGATTGTATAGGTTGCAGTATAGAAAAGACCATATAAAAGATATCGCTTCGCTTTACTTCGGAATGTGAACAGAGTTTAGTTTATACATAATTTTTTTTGAGTGCAATATGTGGTACTGCTAACATAACCTAAACGTAATCGTGGTTTCAACGTCTTGTGTCTTGTAAATAGTTAAATAAACAGAACTGTAACCAGACATGGCCTTAACCACGCTGACAAGGCTCTTGAGGCAGAGGGGTTTATACAAACTGTAGGTTACTATAAATTTTCAATTAATTTAAAAAATAAACATTTCAATCTTTATGTAATACAATAAGTTTTCCTCTTTCTTTCCAGATCAATCAGTTCCAAACCAAAGTATGAAGTTACATTAGCTCCATTTGTTAACACTTACTGTATTCCATATTCAACCATTAACCAATGTATCATAGAGACATCTAAGTTACAAAAACCAACTTTTTGCCGGTTTTATTCTATTAAACCTGCACAATGGTTTGATTCCGATGAATATCGAAATGAACATAATATTACTGTTATTGGAGATGATGTACCAGATCCATATACAGAAATAGACACCTGTGGATTTCCTGATTATATAAAAAACTACTTAAATGAACAGGGATTTTCGAAACCTACAGTTATTCAGTCACAAGGATGGCCTATTGCTTTGAGTGGAAAAAACTTTGTGGGGATTGCCCAAACTGGTACCGGTAAGACATTGGCATACTTGCTACCAGCAGCTGTTCATATTAAAGAAAAGAAGGCTAGAAGAGGTCTCGGTCCAATTGTGCTCGTTCTTGCTCCAACAAGAGAACTAGCCCGACAAATTGAGCAGGTGGCAAAGGATTTTGGAAAGTTGCTAAATATCCGCTGTCTTTGTATATATGGAGGTGCAAGTCGGTCAGTGCAAGCAGAAAAATTAAGAGAGGGAGTCGACATTCTAATTGCTACTCCTGGCAGATTAAATGACTTCCTGGTCAGTAATACTACAACATTGAACAGATCAACTTATGTAGTATTAGATGAAGCAGATAGAATGTTAGATATGGGTTTTGAGCCACAAATTCGGCAAGCTTTAGAAGGAGTTCCTAAAGAAAGGCAAATATTGATGTTTTCTGCTACTTGGCCTAAAGAAGTAAGACATTTAGCTAAAGATTATTTAGGAGACTTTGTACAAGTAAATGTAGGTTCAACAGAGTTGTCAGCAAACCATAACATAAAGCAATTAGTGCATGTCTGTGATCAGGAAGATAAAATGGACAAGTAAGTACACATTAAAGTATTAAAAATTGCTTACTAGTTTATCATTACAAGAATATCTGTAGAAGTACAAAGATAATACCTAAAATAAATTCAGGCAGTTCCTAATTTTACATAGCCATTAAAACAATATGGTAATTTCAACATATCAAGACAGATCTTATGCAGTTAAAACATTGTATTGGGTAGTAGGACTGGTCTTGCTGGTTGTGTATTGATAGCTTCAAACCACATTTTGTTTTCAGGTTTAAAGAAATTATTCATGAAATTTCTGGAGACAATTATGGTAAAATTTTAATATTTACAAATACTAAAAGATTTGTGGATACTTTGGCTAACACACTACAAAAAAATGGCTGGCCTGCTGTTGGCATTCATGGTGATAAGACACAACTACAGAGGGACAAGATTATCAGTCAATTTAAAACTGGCAGGTCAAGAATTTTAGTAGCAACTGATGTTGCTGCCAGAGGGCTTGGTAAGAATTATGAATATAAAAATTTAAGGGAATTTCATTATTTCATTCATATCAGAGATTCTCACTAATTCTTTATTTCATTATCATTCAGATCACACTCAATCTGATTATACTAATTTACTAGTCAGTTGTATAATGCTAATTGTAAAAATTTGTTATAGATGTTGATGGTATAACACATGTGGTCAACTATGATTTCCCAAACACATCAGAAGACTACATTCACAGAATAGGGCGAACAGGTCGCCAGGAAAATAAAGGAGTTTCACATACACTACTGACTGACGAAAATGCAAGACAAGCAAAAAGTTTGATTGATGTAATGAAAGAAGCAAATCAGGTACTTTTTATACATATATTTTCAGAATGTACGTAAATGATTGAAATATAACCTAAAAATATACACCCACCCTGGGTGTATATTTTTAGGTTATATTTCAATGGAACACTTAAAGGGCATGACCAAAATAATAAAAAAAAACCCTGTTTACAAGTTATGACCGTTTGAAGTTCTAGGTATTATTACCTGCGTTTCTCATAAAAGCAGGTGGAATGTGTAAAGTTATAGATTTTAAATCGTATATATTTTTTATTTTGGCATTTTTCATTCCGTTACTAAGAAAATCCACAAAAACTAACTTCGAAAACTTAAGATTAGTTTTTATGGATTTTCTCTATAACTGAGTGAAAATTTAGTTCCAAAATAAAAAAAACTAACTTTAACATTCCATCTGTTTTAATGAGAAACAGATTTATAATAATATCTGGAAATTTAAATGGACATAACTTTTAAATGGATAGTTTTTTTTAAATTCCTTTTGCAAGCTAGAGTCATTCCCTTTCGATGATTGAAGTAAGTGTTCTATTGTCAGATACACTGTATTAATGTCTTCCATTGCCTTCTCATGGAGAGCCACCATTCCAGTTCATTACCAGTCAGGGTTATGGTTTGGTCAAGTGAAGATCTGAGTCAGATAGTGTGTCTATAAAGAATCTAGAAACCCTCCTCCCCGCTGGGTAATTTTATATTTCTAATGTCGATTGTCTCTTGCTGACCATGTGTACTAGACAATTAACCGCATGTTACTTATGTGGAATAAAAATAAATATTTTTTTTAGGAAATCCCACGAGAGTTATTGGATCTGTCAGCTTGTCACAATATTTCTAAAGAGAAACAAAGTAAATGGAAACCAAGACAAAATAATTATCAGTACAACAGAAGCAACTACCAGTACAACAGGAATAATTACCAGTCAAACAGAAACAATTATCAATACAACAACAACAACAGTTCTAACAGATTTCGTAGCCCAAAAAGCAATCGATACGACGAAGATGACTACTAGATTGAAATTACAAAATCTCCCCTTATGTATAAAAAAATTTAAATAGTGTATTTAGCTATAAATTTTTTTTGTACCTATTAGAACATTCCAGAAGAGCTTGAAAGGGGTATATCATTTAATAGCAAAACTCCTTTTGTAGCTTTCCTGAATAAGGAGATTAGAAGGCTACCATTTTGATTAAGGTTACTTTTAAATTGTTTCTGAGTAAAAAATGTTCTAATTGATGAATGTAATAAGAGCTCAATAATTTATAATGGTATATCTTCTTTATATATATATATATTTCTTTTGTACATGTGTATGTCACTGAACTCCTCCTAAACGGCTGGACCGATTTTAATGAAGTTTTTTTTGTGTGTTTTCAGGTGGATTCGAGAATGGTTTAGATTTACAAGTGGACCCGGTAGATGGCGCTGCGATAGGGTTACAGGAATAATATATTTTACGTTCCGGCAGGATGACGTCTGTCGGGTCCGCTTGTATACATATATTATATTAATACTACTATCTGTATAGAAATAATAGTTCTCCCCTAACCATATTTTGTAACAATAACATTGACTACTTAGCAGAAATGATTTCCACACTTTAGTTTGGAAACTTCTGGGTATCACTCGACCACGATGGTACGATGACGCCATTATAACAGTGTCGAATTGACTAAAAACAGGCGGTGTCCGCGACATCAGAACTATTTGAGACCTTCTAGATATATCACAACACTTTTGACACCTACAAACAGTCGATATCCATTGTATTCGTATATTCATTAAAAATAATTGAGTTTTTATGACAGTAAAATCAATAAATTTATTTTTTAGTCTAGTCAGGAAACTTTGTAAATGCATCCTTAATCCATGTACGATGTATCATGTACCATGCGCTACAAAAGACCAGAAATGGACTAGGCACTTAAAACAATAATAACAACAATCATGTACCATGTACGAGTGTATAATGTATCAGAATACAGAACAATAGTTATCACCTTCTAAATGTATTTGATGGTCATGCCAACACTATTATTACGAAATAAAACTTTTACAAATGCCACAAAATACCTACCTGAAAATGTATCTTAAATTATTGATTTGCAAAATAAACTATATCTGTTTCCTGTGTATACTTTGAACGTTTTTTTTTTCCACCTGTAAATATAATGAATGAAATAGAAGAAAATTATCGTCATGTATCTGGCCGCATCATCGAGTAGAGCGAGAGCCACGGCGGCGTTGCGTCATTTGTTATAAGCACAGCTCGCCGCCGCTGTAGTTAACAAGACGTTATCATTGGCTGCGGCAATCCCAGTGATGGAGTTTTATGTAGAGGATGGCATACATTACGTTTATCGGCCCCAAACGCTTCTTCACTAAAGTTATGGAAAATATTACATAAACACTCAGAGGCACATTTAACCGTCCACTCCTATAAAATTGCATACCGAGAGTTTATGATAACGGATGCTAAGATTACTAGATGTGCTTGTATAAGTGGAAGTTCCCGAAGGGGAGTGGAATAAATAAATTAATTGTACCCGTATTTTATCTAATTTTTAACGTTTGTTTCACATTAATTAGTTTAGTTGTAGTTTAAGATTCTCACCGCTCGTTTTACCTAACAGGAAATTTGTTTTGTAACGTTGTGATAAAAAAAATATTGACTCGAAGGTTTAGTGTGTCGTGGTGGAGGAGATGATGAAGCCAGGACAGTGACCCCAAAGGTGTAGCGGGGCCCCAAAATATGATAAAATAAATACACTATAATAATAATACTATAATAAAATCTACACTAATAAAATCAAAAGCAAGTAGGTGGGTATAGTTCCTGTGTTGCATTCTGCGCATTATTATATTCATTTTATATCTTTCAAGTAGTACGTAGTTGAATTAAAAAGCTTTAATTAATTTGAATGGCAGCCGAGAGAAATCTGTTCATGCAGTCGCCAGTCCCCCGTTCGGAGCAACCAGATGTTTGTTTCTTTCCACATGACGCAGTGCGTACAATGCTGTCGGCCTTTTACGTATAGTTCCAATTCTCGTAGAATTCTCACTGACATTTTTATTGTCGCCAAAAAACGCATCGATACTATTCGGAGCACCACTGCGGAAAAGTGGGCGTGGCCTATCGCGGCAGCTCTCGCTTCAACGCGCGCTGCCGCCACGCACGCAAAAAGTACCTTTTTTAATTGATTTTTAAACAACTTTACATTTTTGTCAAATGATCTGGGAATTTGGAAAGTTGTAGTTAAACTTCTCCTTAATAGACTCGCTACATTTTGTGAAAAATAAAACACCCTCCAAATCACTTGAAAAAAGGTAACTTTTTGCTAAAGTCGACGGTTTGCAAAACGACATAAAGTTATGATTTCAAAATTTTGCAAAAATGTGTTTTTTTTTGCGAATTGCGGGCGATCCTCTGGTCCGATTTTGCTCTACTGGAGCTCATTCTTTTGGCTTTTTTTATCGCGCACATTTCTTAAATTTCCCTTTTTTTCGTAGGAGTTTTAGTTTTCGCTCCAGACGCGATAAACCGGTTTTTACCATTTTTGGCAACTTAACTGACGATATCATGTTTTAATTTTATTTGCAATCAATTCCTAATAGTTGAATCTAGATAAAAAAAAATCCGCCCCAATAGGAGTTTCATGGATTATAGAGGATTTTTTCGCTATTTCGATCTGACTAAGCCACAGTCAATTTTCCAAGGGCAAAATATAAGTATGTAATCGCGGACGTAACGGTGATATGGTGTGATCTTTTAAATATATAATAACGACCGATAATTTGAAGAAACTTTTGCCAATGTAGAAGTTACAAGAATATTTTCCTGTTATCATCATCATTATTAGATCACCAACTGTAATGGAGAGCGCTCATTTTCACAACTTAAAAAAAATAAAAAATGAATTACGAACTTCAATCCTACAGGAATGTTTAAATATTTTATCAGTTATGTGTATATAAAGTGATGTTCTTCAAAAAAAAATCTTTAAGGATATAATAGACGATTTCGCACGTCAGAAATTCTGAAAGTCATTTACGGTTTTGTACTTTCCAATGGGGCCCCACGTTTTGGTGTGCCCAGGGGCCTCGGCCGACCGTTACAGAGAAATCAGTTTCTGCACAAGAAAGCCTGGACAACGTTCGCATAAGGTGTATCTACATCAGAAAGAAATGACCGTTATTATCATCTCGATCGTTATTCGAAATCAGTTCACAACAGCTTCTAAGGGTCGTTGTTTGAGGTTCGAACCGTACGAACGATGTTGTAGGAAAAATAAAAAGAATGTTAGCAAAGAGGAGTTTGAGAGCATTTTGAACAGCTCAAGTTCCACAACTTACCTCAAATGGGAAAATCGCCTCAATGGTCTCTCAATTCAATGATCAGTGTGCGCAGAAAGATTATTATACTCGTATATTTAAAAATTTACAAGATTTACATAAGTGATCGAGGAGTTTACAAAAAGCTTCCGAAAATTATGTTTTATGTTACTTAATCAAAAAAGGGTCTCGCTATCGTGTAATTTTCAAAAATGTATGTGTTGAAGTTGACGGGTATAAGAGTAGAGGACGACTAAAGGAAAGATGGATGGACTGCGTGCAGGAGGATATGGCTAGAAAGGGAGTAAGTAATGAAATAATGAATGATAGAGTAAGAAAATATATTGCGTCGACCCCAAATAAAATTGGTAAAAGGATACGCAAAGGGTGAATTTTCAAAAATAAATCTCACCATTTGAAGCAATTTTGTATCAAATTCTTATTATTTTGTTCTATTTTTATTATTATATTGTTTACAGAGCTCTTGGAGCTTTATACCATTTTTATTCACTGACCTCTATTATACAAATAGAGGTTAGTGATTCTTATTACATTCGCCATAGAGGTAGAGGAAGACTCGCACTGCAATTGTAAAACTTTATGTTGACTATACCTACAATTAATACTTTTTCCCATCCTCCATGTATCAACTTGCCCCCTCTTTACCCTTTACTTTACTAATTGTAACAAACTTTACCGAAATTTTGTATTCGTTTTCAATTCGAGATATAGGTAAACAATAATTATAAGAGTAGCAAGGTTGCTTACAGTAATGGTCTCCATGGATACCAGTTGACGTCTTAAGGCGTCATTAAATCTATCGTAAGCAGAGTAGAGTACATCGAGTTTTAGTTTATGGAGTACATTATACGTCACAAAGTCTGTCTTATTGACATATTATTATCAAATACTCTCCAAATCTGTACGAGAACCTTGAATGTTTTGTAATAAGAAAATTAAGAGATAAATAAGTATGTATTATGGGTACGTTACTGCCAGATTTGGATACCAGGTCTGTTTTAGATGTCGTTGAAGAAAATTTCCAGAAAATAAACTTGGTTAGTACCTAATTAAAATATTTGTGGATATAATTAGTTTACTTACTCTATCAAATTAAAGCCTAAATATGTATGCTTAAATAACTAATTCACTAGTTCTTGCAATTACACATTTGACCTATGCAGTTCGTTGAATTTTATGTCCATATTTGTTTTAGAAAACCTATGCGACTCGTATGATATACATTGGCGAACACACATTGCCAAGAGAAGAACTTGTACATCACTTCCAGGATACTATCAATGGTGTTAATGCTCATTATTGCGCTATTAATGTATACGGTTTATTGCTCGTATATGACTACTATTTTCTTCATATAATCGAGGTGTGTTGTGTACCCACTAAATTATTAGACTGTGACTTTATGAGAATGTTACAATATGAATGAAGTATGAATCCTCTGGTGCCGAGCTGTACTCAACTATTTTGTTTAGGGTTCAGAAGATACTATACACAGGCACTTGAGATTTTTATTTAAACGTGAAGAAAATTGGAAGGAGGAACAGAAAAAACTAGAGGAGGATCTAGCCGGAGAGGAAGGCACGTTAAATGTCGTTCTGGGCGCTAAGAACGAAACTAAACCTGAGAAAGTAATATTTAAACGTTTAAAACTCTTGATGGTCTATGATTCTTTGAAAAAGGTGGGTAACATATCTTTTGTATGACTTATAATTATACCTATTAGCATGTTTTTAGAATTAATAAGGGCGTGAAGTACCTATTAGGTTGCCGTACGATTTGAGTTTCTATGAATCCTTAATAAACGTTTTTGACAGTGGCGTAGCTACCGGAGGGCTAGACGGGGCAGTGCCCCGGGGCCCCCAAGCTCAGGGGTCCCCTCGGACTCTGACTTACAAACTATAAATTGAACTAGTGAAAATTTCGCCCACATTCGGAATACTAGAGTTGTGACTAAACCACTATTTATATTAAATTGTGTACTTGATAACTTGAATATGGAGTACGACGAATCTAGATTACGACAAATCTGGAGTTCGTCGAATTCGGAACAAACGGTTTTAAATAGTTTAGTTGGGGCCCTAGTTTATTTTTTTGCCCCAGGGCCTTTGGTTACCTAGCTACGCCACTGGATTTTGAATTCCAGTTACTAACCATTAAAAATCCTAGAAGTTATTTCTATTCGCTTCTGTGCTAGCCTCATCCCGGTGTTAATGGGGTTAAGCTGCTGTTGAGTTGTTGAGCCGCCGCGCCGTTAAACACTAATCTTTCCAGTATTTGGTCAAGACTCCGTTATTTCGGATGCCGTTTATGTCGAATTTTGCGTTAATAATGCACATTCCATATTTCGTTGAGGGACCCTCATTTGTTCCAAAACTTTGCTCATCTAAGCTTCGTAATTCAACAAGTCAATATTTCTCCCCCAACCCTATAGCCCGCTTCTTTTTTGCGTGCATGTTTATTGTTTCATAAGCGAATATGGACCCTTAATTAATACCGTATTTATAAAATGTTGGTGTGGATGTCCCAACCAGTAAACCCGTAAGTAAATAAACCTTCAAGCAATTTGGATACTGGACGTATGTTCCCAGTTCCACTTAAGGAAGTAATATTCCAAAACACCAGCTGTCTATTGTTGTGTATTTACAAAAATATTAATAGTTTAGTAAAACAAGAAAAAAACACGCTTTAATGGCGAACCGAATTAAAAAGTAAAAAGAGTTTCACAACCTACCTCCTGGATTTTTCATCAGACTATTGTTACCAAGGTCAACAAGGTGGACTTGTAAAACGAATCATATGAGCCCAAACTCGAAGGGTTTACTGGTAGCCACTGCAGAGTTCCAATATCTACTTCTTGGCTCTATCATCAGATAAGCTCCCAGATGCCAAATTATAGTATTGTCATCTAAATTTCATATACATACAAAAATTCATTTAATACCACAAAAAGATGGAGGTTAAAATTGACTTCCATGATTTGTTTACATAATTAGTTAGTTACTAGTGAAGTTAATAAAAGCGCGTTAAAAAGGAAGATAGCCATGCCGAAGTTAGAGACAAAATCAAGAAAGCTCTTTTAAATCTCAAATGTGAGTTGTTGGAGATTATAGTCTCCATTAATTGAGGGAGTACACGTAATGTTGTATGGGTTACTGATGTTATGGTAATGTGTTATATGTAATAACAAAGCTGTTCGAGATCCATAGTAAATAAGTAATTGTCTTTAGTTTAATACATTTTTTTAGTTAGAATTTAGCGACTGGCGTGCTATCACCGCAAGACCACCATCACTAATCGGAAAATTAGATGTGTATGGACCACTGCAAGAGCACTTTGAACAACTACGTATATGTCTGAATAAGATCACAAAACTTTGCGAACTTGCGAAGTCTGATCTAAAGGTTAGTCCTTGCATGTATCTTATACTATTGTTATCTTTTTTATAAACATTACTAGTAACGCGAGTCACTTATTTATTACTAGTAAACTCTCCAACTAAGATAAATTCTTGCATTAAGAATGGATGAATATCGGTAGTGTATTAATCAAGATTGGCCTTACAATCATATATGTCCGGCGTTTTAGTCGTTACGTTACTGCCCACAGTTGTTTAATTGGTAGGTACAAAACTACGACAAGCACTGTTTTATTTTCTTCGAGAAAAATTGAAGCAAGATATACAAGTGGTCCATTCCAGAAGGTGAAATATATCAGTCCCACTTCTAGTCCGACTGAAATTCCTGACGCTCGAACTTTCAAGCGTCATAAATAGGTCGCTTCGCTATAAAGGTACCTATTACATTCAACCTTTGGAAGGGCATCAGGCTCAACTGAGGCTCCTGTTGCTTGTACCGTAAAATCGTTCAATTTGCTTGCAGCTATCATTTGAGGGGTTGAGCGCAATAGACCCGAAGATGGACGCCTTGCCCGAGGTGGCTCTCTTAGACTTTATGTTACAATCACAATACTTCCTCAATCTTCGTGAAACTGCCTATTTACACCGACGCGTTGGAGACTACACTTTCTATCGTGGTAAGAACTTTTTTAGAATTCAAAACAGAGAATATAGGAATAGAATGCATTTACGGTAACCTCCGGCTCCGTTGCCTGGGAGCTCTTAGAAGACCCTTTATATAAAAAGTTCACGTCAGGAGATAATATTAGATATTATCATATATTTAATGTACCATTTGTTGTCTTTTTGTAGAGGACGTTTGGCCTTTACCAACACACTTTACTCCTCGGCTTCTGTACAAGTTGAAGGTAGACGATTCGTTTGTGGAGCCACTACCCGTCATGCCTTGGGAAGTGGTCACGAAAGATGCAGACGAAGAAGAACAAAAATCTGCCGACGGCTCCCAGAGTTCCGAAGAGTCAGATTGACACAATGCCTAACGAAGTGTATCGGAATTTGAGCAATGTTTCTAGTCATTTTTGTACTTTCTTATTAAATACACATAATTCCTGTTTCACTACATGCTTTCCTTTTTGTATTCATTAACTCTAATTAGATAAGTATAAAAGCGCGGGCTCTAAATGAGCAATAAAGTTCCTTTAAGCATAGTGTTTCTTCATACTATTCTTAATTAGTCTCTGCAACAAAAGCTTATTTTTAATTTTTAAAAAATCTAGAGACTGTTACTTTTGTATTGTCCAATGTTTAATATTAGTACAACACAATCAGTTATTAAAAAAAACGGAGTTACTTGTTGCTATAGTGATATTGATTTGTCGAATAAGTAAGCGTTAGTAAAGAAGTGTAATCAATTTCTGGGTGGAAATGGAGCGATTAAAAAAGAAAATGAAAAGGCAAACAAGGAAAACTATAGCCGGGATTAAGTTACCACCTATTGAACCCGTAGCAAACAGTGATGTAAAAACAATAATTGATGTCGATCCGGCGTATTACTCCCTGGTTGAAGGACGGCCTATACAGTCGAATAAATCGATTAATGTTTACAAGGAAAATATTAAAAATATTGCCTTGAAGAGGACTGTTCATGGATTTTTGGTTGATGAAATACTGAGGATCAATAGAGAAATAAAATCGGAGCAAAATATTTACGAAACAACATATAAGCACTTCGAAGAATATCAAAATAGCTTTGATAAATTTTTGGCCCATGATAATAATAAAACGATTGCCATAATGCAAAGATCCGACGCTTTAGCTAAAGAACTCACGAATCAAAACGAAGAACTTAAAAAAGCCAATTATGAAATGGCTTCTCTCAAATCTAAGCTGCAGTACATCGAAGAAACCTTAATGATTTTACTGTCATTTCAAAATTTTCTCAACAAAGCCTCTCCGATTCTGTGGCAAAACAGTCATAACATAAATTTGGACTCTAAATATTCTGAGATTTTTAGCATAGATTCTGATGTTTTCAAAGAAATAGATAAAGAAGTAATACAAAAGCGCCTCAATGGCCTACCCGCTCCACAACTTTACTTCGATTGTCCCGAGCAACTACTGATAATATTTGGATTATTAGAAAAACAAAACTTAAATTGTCTCCTACTTACAGAAGAACTCAATTCAGAGAAAAATAGATTTTTAAAAACCGTTCAAGTTTTAAAAATGATGTTGCGTCAGGAATTGGAATATATACAAGAAACGGTATCTATATATTATTTTTATAATTTAACTAATTCATAATTCGAATGATAGACGTTCACTACTTAGTCATAATATTCCTTCTCTCTTTTTTATGCGATAATTAGATAAATCTATGCGATAAATAGCTTAATTGTAACATAATATTATTTGCAGATTAAAGAAATTGAAGATATGATAACATGGAATGAAAACAGAGAAGTGGAAGTAAAAGAAATATTTTTTAAGATTTTAGGAGACAAAATGAGGTACCTTATGTCCTCAGGGACTGCTTTACAAATCTATAATTACGTAGAGTTTGCCTACGAACAACTAATAACCTCAAATGAAACGAAACTTCGTTCAATAGACATGGCACTAGCATTAGAACGAGAATATGAAAACTTGATGTTAGACATATCTGCATATGATTTGGAAATGATAAAACAAATTGAAAAAGAAACCTATGACGATGGAGTGAAGGAAATAAAACAGGCCAAAGAAGCAGCGAAACTGTTGAAAGATGTCGATAAACTTTCTAAGCGGTTGAAGTCATCCTTTGAACCCACCAGAAGGAAAATAAACTATTAGGTAAAGGTTATTTATTGATATTGTGTTAACAGTGGTATATACATAATATGTAATAAAAGTTATATTTCCATTGTTATTTAGAATTCTATTAGGTAAGTCATTAGTAGAAAAAAAAAGCGGCCAGCTTAATCCTTATGTAAAATCGTCGGATAAACAGCTTTTGGATTTAACATTTTGCTCTAAAAGTAATGCTTTTCGACATATTTAATGTAAACCGAAAAAAGCCGATTTTTAAGTTATTTTGTAATAATAACAATGACAACGCGTATCTCCGTCAAAGTAGTCACTTTAGGATGTTATTCTACGTATTTCTTCAAATTTTAAGCCAAGTATCGTATTGTTAGAAAAGACTACCACTTTTCGCGTTTCTTTTGACTCTGGCGCCCGGATTATATATATTATACATGTCACATTGAGACAAGTGTCATAAATACGCCTTCTTTATGTTATCCTAGTGTGCGTAAAGGCTTTGTTTTACACTGGCACCCATTATGTGAAGTGTTTCTAACAGGGCTGTCATATTAAGAAATTTTGCAATTACAATAGGGATTTTGAGATTGAATTGGGAAAATTTATTTACAATATATTTTTCTTATCTATATATTTATATTATCCCTATCCATCGAGCCGCGAGTATTATATTTCTGGGAAACCTATAAACAGTATAAAAATAATTTCAGAATATTCAGAAAATTATTCTGACGAACACCTATAAAACATAAATTGGAATAAGTAAAATCCCTAACAAAAATTTAAATTTAAATTCTGCTTAAATAGCAATTGGGGATTATATCTATTCTATCTAAATATATTTATATCTTAGTTTTCTCCTTTTTGGCTGAATAATTTTTACAATATTTGACGGCACACGACGCCATTTTTGCAGCGGCGCGGCGTCATTAAATTAGCGGCAACACAAATACGTATTTACGTACTAAGTATATTTATACTGATTCAAATTGGTGACACTTTGAGATGACAGACCGGGCATCTATACATATATATAATCAAAAGTATCTACTATATTCTTGTCTCAGAAATAAAATTAGTTCTTGTACGCTAACTAAGTGTTTGGTATTTTCTTAAGAATTTAGAAACTACGAGTCGTTAAAATAAATTGTCAAATGGATTGAACAGTTAGTGCTGAAAACTCTATATACAAAAAAAAACTGTTTGAATAAAATCATAGCCGGCTTTAACTTCTATGTGCATAATTTAATTAAACCTACTATTTTTCGGTTTAATTAATTGCCACCGCGCACTGGTGATTTTTAATTGAACAATAGTTTAGTCGTTACCGTCTGACGACCGTAATAGATTAATCATATTATATTGGTCTGTTGTCACCACATCAAAAAATCTTATTAATTTTATTCAAAATAGGGGCAAACTATAATGGATGATAAAACAGTTCACTATTTAATAAATATTATGACTAGTTATGCCGGTAAAGCAATACTATTGGTCGGTTGATAAATATTGATGAATGGTGGGGTTATAAAATTGTAGGAATGTATTATAAGCTAATAACAATCACTTGAGTGCGGAGAGAGGTACGAACAACATGGCAGTTACTGTTAGCTAGTGATTTTCATAGTTTATAGCATTGGTTGTGAGACTGTTTCTAACAGGTCGATAGTTCAGTCTTGTGAAGGTGCACGCACTATACCGATTTGTGAATTTTTTAAAGAATCACACATGTAGGCCAGGAACAGGCAGAAAATGTTTTATAAAACTGGTTGCAGCTATCCGCAAACATCTCTCGTACCTGCTAAAAAAATATCGAAGGACTGTTTAGTTTATCAAGTGCGCGCACACACGTACTTCGTCGTAGGGATATTCACTTAACATCGATATATCGAATTTACTCGGTACATCGATATATCGGATTGAATCGATGTTTTGACAAATATTTATTCTATTCGATATATTGATATATTTATTTATAGAAACATCAAATTTTTGTCAATTCTATTAAAAAAAGTACTTACTTCTGACTAATAAGTACAATAAAAACAGAAGTAAATTTTTTAAAGCTACTTGATGATTTAAGTTTTAAATAAGTCATACATATAATATATATAATTAACAGGTAGTAACATCAAAAAAGAAACACAATGAAAGGTAGAAGATCAAGTCAACTTTTATTTTTGCAAAGTTAAAGACCACTCGTCTTAAATGGGTTAAGTGAAAGTAAGTTTTTGCAGGTAGGTTAAGACTAGTAATAATTTCTGTTTTTTTTTCTTTCTGGTGTGCAATAAAATATTTATATGAATTTGTCGTTTTTATTTCACTTACAAAAGTATAACTCATCATGTCATCTCGCTACTATCTTAGTAGAACAATTTCTATTCAAGGAACACTCGAAGAAAATCACTATTTTTACACTATTAGTAAAGGTATGTTACTCTGGTTTCTGATTCTACATTCACACATAAAAAATCAAGGACAGCAAAGTTTGTGCGTTTGACTGGAAAAAGGTAATAGTAAACTTTTGTGGAAAGTATTCGATATTGAAAAAAAAATCGATGTTTTTAAGCGATATATCGATAAAAATCGATGCTGGGATCCGATGTTTTACTTCGAATATAAATACGATATATTTTTTAAGTTGACACCCCTACTTCGCCGTTATACATTATAAATGTGCAAATTGTGTAATCGATCGACAGTCGGGCAACAGTTTAGTAAGTTTAGTTGAAGGCAGTGCGCGCGCTTGCATCGTACTCCATACACATTTTGCAATGGTGGATAGTTGTTCGATAGTTTGATCAAATAAGAATCCGGCAGTCATTTTCGATAGTTTGATCTGCCGATTTATAATCGTTAAAGGCACGCAATGCCATACAGCTTCATACTGATTACCAGGATGATTAAACTATCGTCCGATTAAAAATCACCAGTGCGCGGTGACTCTTAAATTACAACAAAATAAATGTTTTTCTTAATAAATTTTACAGAGACAAGAATTGCACAAAAATAGTTGATCCTTTTCTTCTGCAGTTGTTGTCTCTGATGACACGATGATAGAATTACGTACACGGATGTATTGCACACGGGGAAACTATTCCTTACCATACTCAATAATTCTCAATCGTCAATAATTATAAATACATAATCCAAACAAAGGGAATATAATAATAATAATAATAATTAGAATAATGGGAATTAAAATTAGAAAAGTTTGTCGTAACGTGTTTCTTTTTCTTACCTAAGGTTCCTGATGTATTTAGTGTAAAGGCCAAGGATGGTTCCTCTACTGAGGTCGTCAACAGATTGTCCCCACAACATTTTAAGAACCTTGCTGTTTTATGTGGCACCTGAATAAAGGAGATTCTTAGATCCTTAGACAGATCATGTCGCCATGCAGAATTACAGGGTCTACAATAATCAGAAATTGGGTCAGGGCCTCTAATACCATAATAATAGGCCAGAATAGGTACATTATTTTATTGAGTAATAGAATAGGTTTGTCTATCAAACCACCTGATGGAAAGTGACGATGATGACAAAGATGGTACACGCTTATCTAAGAGAAACCTATTCTCTCTACTCTTAAAGTTCATGTAACATGTAAGTAAGGATATGCCTTCGCTATTTCAAAATTAATAAAAAAAGTTTTGCGTATTTCAAAGTTATTACTTAGAGCTACGTGATAAAAAATACGGATCAATAGGAGCAAAGTTATAACCGAGGATGTTACGGATATGAAATTTCGAATCTGGATATGGATACGGATATATGAATAATATTATACCGGTTTCGGATACGGTTAGGGAAATGAAATTATTTCGGATTTGGTAGTAAAATCACAAAAGTAACAATTACCTTTATAAGTATTTATTATTAAAGCTATTCTAGTCATTTTTAAGTGTTATCTACATAAAAATGCAAAATCGAAAATATAATAAATAAAAACAACGTTATAAAACCATTTCAGCCATTTCTATAGAAATAATAAAAAGCTTTCCATAACGTCTTATTTAGACTCCGCCCATATCCGGAATTATTCGAGACATATCAGATTCGGTTACGGTTTCGCATAGATTTTTATTTCGGATATCCGATAATTTCGGTTATGGTTACGGAGCTGCATAACTCTCTCAGGAATAAGTGACCAGCATTGTATAGGTAGGTTCTACAAAAAATCTGTGGTGTTCAGGAATCCCATTTGTATTACAAACGATATTTGGTGTTTTTTGTCTCCTTTTCGAATACTCTGTCCCCCAATGTTTGCAACAAGTCAAAATAGATGTATCTCGTATAACTCATTAATGCCGCGTTCCAATAAACAAGAAACGACCCATAATTATTTAGGTATTTATATTAGTGTAGGAGTTAGGCTAACAAGTTTATTTTTCGCCTTTCAGTTCTTTTCTTCTTTCGTCGGTTAATTTTTTGTTAAAATGTTTTTTATGCTCACTAGATGACTTGACAAGCCTATGTACAGTACACTAGTGTCTCCTTGTACGCTGCTCGTCAACATACTTAGGGCAAAAGCTAGGCACATTGTGCGCAGGAGGAAAGCCATACGCGTCAATCAGTAAATTGTAGTAAGAGCCTAGCACCTTTTATGGGCTCAAATAGGTCACATTTTATATTTATGCACATTTATATTATATGTAGTATAGGGAGTATTATGTTAAGCGTTTATTGACTAGGGATATTGTTGGTCTTCAAAATGAGGTAAAAAATCAAAAAAAATCGAGAAGAAAATGAAAACTATGAAACCCAATACTTTCGTAGCCTAAATCGGACTATTTTCAGGCCTCACCGCTTTCTCTCTGGTCTTGAGTGAAAAACATCGCATATCATAGGAAATTAACCCTACACACAAAGACTATACAAAGTCTCCGTTAGATCTAAATATTTATGAGCAAAGATAAATACAGTAACATAATTATTTCTGTAAACAGTCTTGAAAAGAAAGGATGTGAAGGTTGGCATTAATATTAAAGAGTTTTGAACACCATTGAGCGAGTTGTAAGTTAAAAGTAAAAACAAATGTCCCACAGATAAACGTTCACCCGTGGACTGATTCCTGATAGGTATTGGCTCTTCCTGCATTTATCAGTTGCGATAGGAGGGTCTTATTATATTTATTATTATATGGTTCATTTTGCCTCGATATCGTAGTAAAAACCGGGCAAGTGCGAGACTGACTCGCGCACCGAGGGTTCCGTAAGACAAATTAGTATGTATATATGTATGATCCAGCAGCCTGCCTTAGGGGGGGGGGGGGGGGGGAGTGTAACCAAAAATATTGCTGACTACATTTTTTTTACATGCAGATTATCCCTTCTTTAATTTTCTTTTAAGTTTTTTTAGATTAACTTTAATTGTTTTTTTTTATCAATAATGAAGTTGGAAAGAACTATAACCTCGATTATGTCCTATAATTATTGTTTAATTAGATGAAATTATTTTCATTTCATAAATTAGACTCTCTATAGGCTACTGAAACTTAAAACTACAAGGGAGTTTAGAATATACTGGACCCAATTTTTGGGTTTTTAAGTTTTCATACAGTTTGACGTGGTTCTAGAAAGCTTAGGGGGGGGGGGGGCGATTGCCTCTATCGCCCCCCCGTGGATCCGCCACTTATAGTACGTCCATCTCGGGAATCAATTCTCGAAGATTTTTGCCTTATTTTTCGAAAGACAAGTTAACTTTGCGGTCCTAAAAATACTTTCCCATACATCGATGTATGATTTACCTGCGAAATGTTCAAATTTGTTGAAACTTAACTAACTAAAATGAATAGTCGTATATTTTGATTGTGCTGACTTAAAAGTTTGATTTTTACAGCTTCAAGGGACGCGTCCACGGGTTCCTGAGAAAATGGGTCTTGAGAGACAGGCAGACAGACAGACGGACAACAAAGTGATCCTATAAGGCTTCCTTTTTTTCCTTTTGACGAACGGAACCCTAAAAATAAATAAGTAAATCTATTAAAAATGTAAGTACCTACTTTATGTATGTTTTAACTTTTATGTCCAGGTTTAAAAGTGGTGCTAAATGGGAGGTTTAATCAGAAAGTTATAAGTTAGTAGTGCAAAACTCTTTTGATTTAGGTTGCAATCAAATGTCATCATAAATCAAATATTCTGTCATGATACAGGGTTGCAGATTTGTTACATTAATTATACATATTTTTTCTTGAAGTTTATATAGTTCTGAAGTCATCGCAACAATAATATAATTGTGGCAATATACTTCTGTAATAATTTGAAACAAGAAAATGTCGGCTATAAGAAAAAAGCGTAAACCAATGGTTCCTATAAAAACCCTAGACGTTATATTCAGACGCAGATATGTACCTAACACGCAACACTATTTTGCGAATCGTAAGCATGCCGTAACCCTAAATGCAGCAAAGAAGAAACCCATGCAACCATTTCGTGTACCAAAGTCTGAAAAGTTACTATCATACATAAAGTATAGTGATCGGAAGGAGAAGCTTACAACACGACATAGATTGGCTCAACCACTTCATTTAAAAGATAATTTAAGAATTGCAGCAACTAGAGATATATCAGAAAGACTTTTTATAGAAGAACCAGAAGATGATGTAAGAGCAGTCGTTGAAATTCATCCTGAATTCTATACTGTAATTGAGGGGCGTCCTTTAAGATGTTTTGATGACATTAAAGTATACACAAACAATATAAGATTCTACGCAATGAATCGTCAGCAAATCGGATATCGACGAGATTTAATTCTCAAAATAAATAAAAGCATCGTAGAGGAATCTGATCAGTATGATCATATAGTAGATAAATTAAAACAGCACATAAAGAACTTCCAAAAGTTTTTGACGGAGGATTATAAAAAAGCATGTCTAAAAGTTTCACAGGCTGAAAAAGTTTATGTGGAACTGGTAACAAAAGATAGCGAATTTCTTGGCTATGCTTCAGTTTTAAATATACTAAACAATGTCTTATTCAAGCTTGATGCCATTAGAAGTATACTAAAGACTTATAGAAGTTATTTGATGTTCGTAGCTCCTTTATCATGGAGACAACTCAATGATGAAACTTTAACTGGAAGAGTACAATCTATTCAGTTTGAAGAAGGAGTATTTGCAACAGATAATGATTTAGTGGAAACCTTAGACATCGAGAAAATGGTTGAAATTGCTAAAAGTGAACTTAAACATCCACCTTGCGCAAAATTATTTTTTAAAGATCCTAAGCAGATGATTTACTTGTTTCGGACTATGGAATTGCAAAGCAGAGAGTATTTGATACAGCTGGCTAAAACCGATGGCCCAAATAGATTATTACGAGAGCGCATTAAACAGCTGAAACAAGTCACAACTCAGGAATTTGATTATTTCCAATATTACATTGACCGAATTAACAACGAAATATCGAGAGAACATTTTAATGAATCTCATTTACGCGAAAAGTTTTTTCGCATATTAAATGAATCCTTTCACGACAGTATTGCAAGTCCCGCTACGCTGAAGTTGAAAATTTGTATCGAATTCGTATATGAAGAGATATTTGGAAAGTGTGAGGAAGGACATCAAAGTTTGCATGATCCTATGAAGGTGCTGGAAGTAATGTATGAAGATTATAACTTACGCCTGGATTCCTTAGATTTTAAAATTGTCAATCAAGCCAGGAACGACTTCTTCGCTCAAGATTTGAAGGTCATGCATAACGCTTACAAAGCTCAGAGAGAATTAAAAGCTTTCAGGGAAATGACTAACGCTATGAATAAAGCATTTTTAAAGCCTGCAAAGTTTCGTCGTCCTGTATTAAAAAAAATGAAGGACCAAAAACGTGTGTCACAGCAAATTTTGAAAACGGGAGAACATTCTGAGAAACCAAAACAAAAAATATACACATTATCCCAAGAAGAAAGGGAAGGATTGATATTGTTTACAGATTGGTGTGAAGGTGTAGATCCAGTGCCTTACTTGCATGAATATTATACATATACAAAGCCAGCTTTCCAATGGGTATCCCGAAAGTCTAGTATCCAATTCTAACAGGACATAATCTTAAATTCAAAATTTAAAATGCCCCCGACTCAAATACCCCATCAGGGATTACAAAAGAGCTGATGATCTTCCAACGGCTGGCCAGATGTTCTTGCATTATATCTAAGCACACTCTCGATCAAGTCACCTTTCAAACAAAAAAAACTGCACTCAAATCGATTCATCCATTTGGGAGGTATGATGCCACAGACAGGCAAACAGATACACAGACATAGACGAGACGTCAAACTTATATCACCCCTTTTTTTGCGTCGGGGGTTAAAAATATATTTTAAATTATATTGGCAAATATGTTTTTGAAATTGATAAATATTAATAAAGTATTCTTATTAAAATATTTGAATCACAAATACTGTTGTATTTGTGATTCAATTATTTATTATATAACCAACATAATTTTTTTTAATGATATACCTAATAATTTTAAAGGTTAACTTAAGTTCTATAGTATTTCACAATATAATTAAAGAACGTAAATTGACTGTAAGATAACAACAAAGCTTTAAAATGCGATATGATACTCTAGTCTTGTCATTACACTTCTATGAGTTTGTAATGTGTTAAATATAATAATAAAACGTTACTGTGTAATGCGTTGTAACAGGTTAAAAAAAGTTATGAGAATAAGTCTAGCTGGTTCAGATAACATATTAACAACGTGTAACAATTTTGTATTAATATTTATTCAATCAATATTTTGTTGGATTTTAAAAATGATTGATGAGGATGCACTATCTGTTGTTATCGATATACGAAAACCAAGAACGTTCCATCAAAACCACAGAGTTACAACAAAAGCAAAAGATTTTGGAAAAAAGCCATTGAAAGCAAAATGTATGGAGAAAGTATATAAATTACCTGCTATTGCTGATATTAATACAGTGCCGATAGCTACAGTTACCAAAGAAGTAGTTCTGCTACCATATCTGAGGTACTCGAAAAAGCAAGAAAGAGATAGATTCAAACAAAAGTTGGGAATAGATATTTGTGAACAGCATAAACTTGCTTACACCGATGTTCAAACACGTATAGGTTTTGATGATCTAATAGATGACTGCCATGGTATAACTGATATTGATTCGACATTTTTTACGTGTGTTAAAAGTAGTTTGTATTCAAGTTATGTTGCCCCATATAAATCCCTGAAATATTTATTCAACAGCCAGTTAAGGTGGAGACAGGAAGTTGGTTATAGACATGATTGCATGTTAAATATCGATATTAATCACAAAAAAGAACAAGAAATTTATAACTTAACTTACAGAGAATGTAAGGAACAAGTTAAGTATCTTGATGACTTTATTTCTGATGACTATAAAAAATCAATGTTATTTTTAAGTAAATGGGAGGAAATAAAAATGGCAGTCACTAAAAAAATATATGAGTTGCAATGTTTGGCGGCAG
Organism: Euplagia quadripunctaria; assembly: GCA_963859945.1. Classification (NCBI taxonomy): domain Eukaryota; kingdom Metazoa; phylum Arthropoda; class Insecta; order Lepidoptera; family Erebidae; genus Euplagia; species Euplagia quadripunctaria. The sequence goes on from OY982574.1 coordinate 12,404,452, forward strand.
TTAAGTTTACTATGTCGTCTAAAATCCTTGGACTTGACTACAGATATGGTCTCCAACAAAAGTATGGGAGATTCTTATATTACTTATCTGCTCCAAGTTGGCGTTTGAAAAACAGAAACTTTGCGCGATCTGTGGAGATTGAGGCAAAAGGGTTCGATTTTGGAATTTCTAGTGAAGAAGACACATTCAACGTTATTTTTGAAAACCTTAAAAGGGAATGTGATAACGGATTAGTGAAGCCTGTATTATACTTTCAACATCCAAATGATTTGTTGCAAATATTTGATGGCATAGAGCAGCAGCAGTTACATCATTTCACTCATGTGGCTCGACTAGCTCCACACACTAGTTTTTTAAAGAGAGGAATTAAGCTTTTCAAAGATATAATCACTCAAGATAGTGCTGGCGTTGTTAATGTCATAAGAAATTTTGAGAAAATGTTACTATTTTGCGAAGAACAATGTTCACAGCTCGAGGCTAAGTTCTTTAAAATCTTAAATGGATTATTTTATGATAGTGTAGGGGCACCAGAAGTCTTAAAATTTCAAATGCATTTAGAATTCTGCTACGCAAAGGTACTCAATGAGAAGCCCATGAATTTGGGCATATTGGGAACAGCAAAAGCTTTAGAAGAATTTTACATGGATTACTCGAAACGAATGGAATCCGTTACAGCTGAAAATATTAAAATCGCGCTTAAGCAATTTATTGAATCAGAGCGCAGAAAATTTAAGAGAGCTAAAGTAGCTGCCAGAGAACTATGTCTCTTTGAACGACTAGAGCGCGCTTTACTTCGTGCTTATGCCCCAATGGAGGCTAATGACAGTTCAGTAGTTTATCAGTCAAAGGCAAAGCAGCGTTCACGAAAAAATATAGTTTCTAAAACAACTACCTCCGAAAAAAGAAAAATACCCACAGAATCAGAAATAGAGTATTTGTTACTATTTACAGATTGGACTGAAAAAGAAGACCCTGCACTTTACTTACGAAGCTTAAGTATGGAAGATAAGAAACTTGACGAATATAGAAGTTCCAAAGAAGAAGCATTTTATGAGTGAATAAATTTCACAATTAAACTCAGTTTGTTAATGAAAACAGTTTATTTACGGGCTTCAATATGAAAAACGTTTATGTATCTTCATAAAACACAATACAATAATACACAATGTATAGATATAATAAAACAAATATAGTTTATAACAAAATTTACATGCTCTACACATAAAAATGTTTGGTTTCTTGGTATATATGACAAATGACTACTTGGAATTTACATATTTACAAAGTGATCTTCTAACAAAATATGGTAAAAGCTTCAATCAATGCATATTGTCTAATTATAAAAGGTATATTCTATGAGTAAATAAATAAATACATGCTAATTAAAACTATGCATAAACAAATCATGACCGTACATTTCTTCTATTAGAAGTTTAAAGCTTTTACTTGAAGTTGTTCCTCAACCAAAGGTTAATTGTTATCTTCGATGAGCTACGGGGAGGCTAGTCGTTATTGTAAACTGCTCACGAAGTATTATTGTGATTCAAAGTAACTATAAATAAAATTACTAACATTTAACCACGCTTGACCAAAGGTATAATAATAAAGGGTACCTACCATTCAACTATTCCAGTGAATATTTCGGTTAGGTATTTATAAAATACATTTAATCTAAAACAGTAATATTGTGTCTAACACGAAACTAAGTTAATAGATCAGCAATGTTAAATACACACAAACAATGACTGTATTTGAAAGACAAATATACATACATATATGATTACGATGTGTATTTCGTACGATAATAATAATAATATATTCCTACTCTATGTACAGTACATATTATGTACAAACATTTGAAGCTCTCAAACATAAACGCAGTACAAGCCTCTTTCATACATTGTGAAAATGCCTAAATGACATCACAATTATCATGTAAAAACATTGAATGGACTACTTAGGTTGGCTACACATAGTTCAGGTATTGCTTAGGACGAAGATAAGGAGTGAGTTGGCTATATACTAATTTATATTCACAAAGAGCTGGTTGATAAAAAGTTATATCATCAAGGCAAGTATCGGGTGATTGTAATAGAAATGAATTAATATAATACATCTGCATTAGGTAAAAAAAAAATACAATTTGAGTTCGAAAACTTAGTAGCGTCTATACTCGGAAGGAAGTCGGACAAAATGACTTACACAGAAAAATATTTATTTGCTCAGCTTACCCTAGATTTTACGAATACATAAATACAAATAATTGCGGCTCCGCTCTATTAAAATACAGGTTGGCTTGTACCTACAAAACTATTTTGTCGAAACTTTGCAGCGTATATGATAAAATAATTATCAGTTTTAAAACTGCAATAGTTTGTCCAAAAGGGTCTTTGCGTGAAGGAACAAACAAAAAAAAAAGGAAAAACAGTCTTGGGTTCTGATATCCTTAATGAGTTACATTCGTTAAATATTTTTAACGTACAGACACATTTACAGTTTCGTGATGGTTTAATTAGAATTAGATTAAAATATGCACAAAAAGTTTACTAGTAGACATTTTAAGAGAAGACGTTGTATTACGTCCATTGGCTCGGTAATTTTTATTTAGATTATAGAAGGATAGCGTATCTTTATAATTTATTACAAAATTATTCATTCTGACACATAGGAAATTTAGAAAGATAAATCTAATGAATCTTCACTTACATGACACAATTAATAATATGACATAGGTCTATCAACCTTCTGATGCTCATCTCCTTATCATGCATCAACGTTACCTAAATATTGTAACACTAATGGTCCCACATAATATTGTGTGTGAGCCACATTCGCTAACTATGAAAACAATCTAAAAACTGTGAAGGTTTGCATATTTAGGCAGGCCATTGGTTCGCAGCCTTAAAAAGCTATAATGTTTAAGTTCAATTATGTAGTATCTACCTCGTATCAAACGAACATCTCTTAAAGACATTACATTATTATAGCACTACCATTATCTTCCACCTAGCTATTTTCAAAAGAAAATGACTAGTAGTTAATTTAAATTTAAAATATTCGTTTCCTTCAAAATGTTCAATATAACTTGAGCAACATGATGATGGAACAATTCATAAGACGTTATACATCTATAGTAAAACAATATTTGGTGTTTTCCTCGGACATTATAAAATCATCCTCCTCATGAGCATGTTAAATACTTAACTTTCAGATCCGTACTTTTAATAACGCACTGTTGACTTGACACAAACACTGTGGTTTCCAAAGTTTATCTGACACGTTTCTTTTGCAATTTGGCCAATTTTCTTCTCTTGAGAATCATTTCATAGAGCGCCTCTAGCCCTTCGTGCAGGCCCTCACCGGTTATGGCGCAGGCGGGCTGCACGTGCCATGCATGTGCATCACGCGAGCCGTGCGGTGACGACACAAGCTCATGTAAGCCTAACAACTTCTCCAACTCACGGGGCTCCTTTGCCCCTGGTAAATCTTGTTTATTAGCTAACACTAAAATCGGCACACCAGTGTTGTCTGGAGACTTGGCCGTTCTTATTAATTCCATTTTTGCTTCCTCCATGCGTTCTACATCAACGGAGTCTAGCACAAATATAATGCCATCTGTGCACCTCGTATATGATTTCCACAGAGGTCGCAGTTTCTCTTGTCCGCCGACATCCCATACCAGGAAATTAACACCTTTCGACTTTCCTAGAGTTCCTTTCACTTTTTCACAGTTAAACCCAATAGTTGGGACGGTATTAAGGTACTGGTCGAACTTGAGCCGGTAGAGCGCAGTGGTCTTCCCGGCTGAGTCAAGGCCTAGCATGACCACGTGTAGCGTGCCCTGCGCTGTCGGCAGCGCGTCGAGCAGGCTCGAGTTTTTACCCATATTCGCACCCATGCTTCGTAGCCTCCCGGCGGTTATCTAACACTGTCGTCTGAGCGCATCATCATGAGCTGTTCCGAACAACCTGGAAAGTAAAAATAATATATATATTTATGGCGTTCAACGTTTAGGCAGGTTATAGATCGGTTATAGAACTCTGTAAATTTAGCTAAGTTTAGTATGCTCTCCTATAAATATCTGAGTATGGAATATATTCTAGTCATATATTTAGTACGAATCCACTGGTTTGCAAAATCTCATTAGTTTGCCAATCTTAAGAATTTGACCAGGAAGTTGAGAAATCTTAACAAGTGAAGCATTAAAATAATGTTGTGTTAACTTTGTAGCGAAGGCAAGGTAACTTTTATGTACTTTTTCAAGTTACTATTGACTGCGTATAGGCTCGATATAATGTCTGTTCAATAAAAATTAAAAAAAAAAACAAGACAAATTCAGAAATACTATAACTACTTTTTAAATTTTTTTTAATTGTTTTTTTTTAAAGATTATTAGTAACGTGGGTCACACATTACTAGTAATCTCGTTAACCCCTCCAGCTAAGCTTAACGCTTGTGTTAGAAGTGGGTTCACGACGGTAGTGCATTAGGTGGGGTTCGAACCCGCAACCACTTGATCGTAAGTCCGACGCCTTAGCCATTACGCTACCGCCGCTTAAAACTATTATAAAAATGACTACTTAATTAATAAGATTGGTAGAAAGTATAGTACAGAGCGGAGAGAGCGGGCAAGGCTCACATCGAGACGAGACGAAATGTCGCCATCCCTCGCGCCCTTTTAATCATTATTCTCGGCTGACGACGAGGACTTTTTTGTGGGCCGGCCTGGTTATGAGGCAAACTTATAATTTTGCCATTGCATCTTTGCGATTACTGCAACCCGTAACTATCAGGTTACAAAGTTCACATTGGTTCGGTTAGTCACATGTTAACTTTTGGCTAACTTGATACTGCGAGCAGCGTAGGTACACCTTGCGTGGATATATTTTTATCTTTTTACACGAGGGCAACGACCTAACGTGCTCCAAAGTCAATTTTTATTCAAGAGAGAACTTTATATTAGCAATCTTTGTTTTTATTGCAGAAACTCTTTTTAAAACTCAATACCTTTTAGCTGCATCTAAATGTACTTTAATAAAAAAACAAAGCGCAACGTTGCTTGTTCTAATTTTTACAAGTCTACTGTTATGGGTACTTTTTCTAAAAGTCATTATAACGTTCAAATATCCCAAGGACTGTGCTATGATGTTACTTCTACGTGTTTCCGATATTAAGGGTGGGTTGGTTGGTTAACCATTGAGGTAGTAATAAATAAAAACAAGAAATATTATCTCTTTACTTTTTTATTATTATTTATTTTTTATATTAAATAGGTACATTATTTAAGTTTTTAGTTAGGGACATTTTTAAATTTAATTTATAAAGAAAATAGGCTAAAATATTTACATACAAGGTGTATGTAACTATAATAACTATGGAAATGCTAATAAAGGCCCGGCTTTTGATCACGAGAAGCATCGATCAGTCGCTTAGCTAATTCCTTATAAACAGAACGAACATTCGGACTCCATGACCCTAAAGTCTCGATCTCGCTTTCCGCGGATGAAGCAGCATCAGCTGCGCTGGCTCAATAAGCTGTGGTTGGAAGATGTGATGGAGCAAGGGTGTCGTCGCATGTTACGTCACACACCAAACGCTTACCCATCTTCCATGGCAGTAACGACATACCATCTAATCTTAAGTTAGTCCGACCATTGGAATACCCTCGGTGACAAGAGCACGATGGATTATGTCGTTTGTATTGGCATGTCGAGATTTACGCCCTCTGTTACAAGTCAGCTTCTTCAGGAAAAAAATAATAAGGCTTTATTACGTATATTTTGGTATCAACGAGAAAAGAAAGAGATACAGCAAAAGGTTTGTTTTACCCCTAAGTTAGTTTGTTCTAATTAAATTAATTCGTATTAATAAGTTAATTAATCTTATATTAGTTCTTATAAACGTACTTTCCGACTCATAAGCCTAAGTCATACACATAATAAAAATATGCATGTATCTAATCTGATATGGTATCTCCATTTTAGGTGCAATATAATTTTAATTAGTTTAGAAAATGAAAACGATTTGTGAAGGTTTTTGTAAAATGTATGTTTTTGATAGTAATAGAAGATTAGATTTATTAAAACTAGATTAGTCAACAGGTGTAGCGGTTGTAGGACATCGAAAGTTTTACTTTTCTTAATTTCGAGGTCGAATTAATCGCAAGTGGGACTCGGACATTGGCTGACCCGACTGTCTTGAAAAACTAGTATTGCAACTTTTGTTTTTATTCCGACGTCGGAGTGATAAAGTTTGGGTTAATAGACAAGATCCCGTAGTGGACTGGAATTTGCGAGCTCTCATTACGTATAGCCGAATTATATACTTACTAATAATAATAATGCTTAACATTTTGTGTATATAATGCCAGCTATTTCCATAAATAAAATGAAGGATTGATTTACATCTACATTTGTGTCACTGTCTTTGAAATGAGTAGCAAATATGACCAAGCTTGCTGTACTGGAAAATAACGGTGGCGATAAGTAGGGTTAAAATAACCAAGAGAAAGCAAGTGATGCCATGACGGTGGCCCTTACTTTCTCTTGATGCATGATCAGAAACCACGCCTAGATAAGGGCACGTCTTACAGCATTCATTTAAAATTACCTTTTAAAAATTAAACACAATGCATGTATATGAGTATAAACGAAAAAATGAAAAATATTTCTGTGTCACCTCACAATTAGATATACAAAGGATATAAACAACTTAATTTTTTTTGTTTGCCTTGACAACATATTATTATGACAGTTAATACAATACAGAAGCTATACAAACTGACCTACAAGGCTGAGCGCGGTACATTCAATTGCGAACTCTTTTCTTTTGGGTACAATCAAAGTGTGTACCTACCCAATTATTCCGTTACAACGCTTATTATAGAATGTTATTGTGAAAATCTGCATTACAAAACAGTTGTAATTTACAAACATTTTCTTTAACCTACAAACGAAGTTGTTTTGCTCTTGACCGCGTTTTTAGCTTTTAATGTATCATAATGAATTCTTGTGGAAGTTTTGACTTTCGAACACTGATGACTAGTGAGTCTGTTTTAAAAAGATGGGCGTGTAATCAATAATTGTATTACGATAGTCGTATCTATGAAATTCAATACAAAACTGATACCGAATATGTTGTTGATAACTTAATCTGATTTTTGTTTTTAATCGTGTTAGGTTGTTACTGATGCGTTGGTCGGTTTGCTATTTAAGTTTTTGATAATTTTCAAAGAAGTACTAAATATGATATCTTGCAAACCAATTCTATTTTTTTTATGAGATAGGACAAAAGCAAGCATATTTTATATCGCGTCGACCTAAATTTATTAGGAAAAGAGTAAATACTTAGTGAATCTATGACATGTACATAATAATAATAAGTGACACAACATGAGTTAGTACCTATTTAGTACTAAGAATGTAATGAAGGGTTTACTTTGGTGATGTAAATTAGGGTAGGTATTTTGGGATAGTTTTATATTTAAAAAAAGTCATGTTGTACATAATAATAAGTGACACAACATGAGTTAGTACCTATTTAGTACTAAGAATGTAATGAAGGGTTTACTTTGGTGATGTTGAATTAAGGCAGGTATTTTGGGATAGTTTTATGTTAAAAAAAGTCATGTTGTATATTATGATAAGAGACATGAGTTGGTACGAACGGTCTGAAATCCGAAAGTTCTGTCTGTTGCAGGTCAGGTTTTAGGCTGGCTGAACGGTGATCATTATAAGATTAAATAAGTCTTTGAATCATTTCGATAACACCGGAAGTGTCGGTCCTAGTTGGATTACTCTCTTAAGAAGTTAATTTTCCTTCCAGATCTGAAGTGCCACGCTCTCTGTTTATGGCTGGTCAGGGTTATGCGTTGGTCGAGTGGAGGTCTGACAGACCACGCCCACTGCGTCCTATCAAATCAAGAGACCGCGAAGTCACCCGACCCGTTTTAAGTAATTTTAACACAGGTTTTCGTAAAGCCCCCGCTCCCGTGTCTTACCAGGGTTAAGAGTCGGGCCAAAAAGAGCTGCTCCAGATGATGTCCATCGATCCGAAAGATTCGAAAGATGTTGAACCCGTATGCGATGTTCACCGTTTCTGATCTTTAACCTCTGTTAATCAGGGGGACAGGGAAGAAACCGAGATTCTTTTTTCACATGGCAATTCTATATTATTTTAAACGAAATGCCACAATACATAACGATAATCGCTTTATTGTTCTTTTGATGTGCCTGTGTTCAGTAATTCGATGCGGTTGGTACACTTCTGTACAATGTTAATAGAACGTGTAGTCCAGTTAGCATGTGCCGCTAGTCAGCCTGGTATGCAACGCAACAGGTCCACTGATACGCATGCGGTACGCGTAAATTATGTAAAACGCATAAGGTCAAAACCACGGACTACTATTCGAAAGTCCTACTTTGAAGTTTATTGTTTCAGTGTACAAAAAAGGGGGCACACATTCACTTATGGTTGAACATACTCTGATGTCTGTGCATTACGTATGACATGCGGAATGATAAAACGTTTTGTGTTCAAATTTAAAAAATAATGCAATTTATTGAGACAATATTCTGTAAGAAATAATATTATGAGTAACCGAGAAAACGCAAAGTTTCAAGGAAGTTAAACATTTTAAATTCAAGCATGAATGAAATTACAGAAGTTTACGATTCGCAGCGAAATTATTTTTTGTCACTTCATTAAACTATTAAGCTATTATTATTACTTAAACTGTACCAACCAAATCTAATAGAGAAAGATAGGAAAGCTGAATAATATTAAGGGACTGTGTAATAATACAGCTCTCTACCTCATAGATCTTTCAGTAACTCGGTGTCATTAAAAGTTTCTACTTTAAGCACTCTCATTAATCCGACAATTAAAGCTGAAACACGATTCACAAACAGGTGAAAGGAAATGTAATGAGTATTATCACCTTGGAGATAGAAATACGAACACGCTGTAAAACCGTAGTTGATGTACCTACGTCTGTTACGTAAGTAAGTACGCGTTATGAAACCAGCGTGGAACTAACATGTATGAAGTTCTAATTGACATGCCAAAATTAATGGACCGTCGGTTATAACTTTATAAGCGTAGCAAGTTTTGGTTTCACTGTATCAGGGAAATGACTTCCGGTACTGTAGTTGGCAACCGGCTTAAGAGGATAAAGTATGTAATTTTGATTAATTATTATCGATAACGTCAAAGTGCATGTGTACGTTGTTGTCCTTTCTGGAAAAACTGCGGAACCGCATGTTTGTGTTGACAAAATAAACAATTATTAAAAAAAAATACACAGAATTACTAAATTACTTATTTAATTGGTAATTTCTTTTTACAGTTTGCTTCTTTAGTCTCCAGCTTCTGCACTCTTGACGATAATCGCTATTATGGATTGTCAGTCCTAAGATAGTGCATTCTTAATAAAGTTTTGAGCTGTGTTTTTTCCAAAAACTGTATTTCGAAGGTGATTTTTGGATCAACACATGATTGTCATTTTCGTGGATGTTATATTAGCTCGAAGGTTTTCGAATTTTAACTAAAGGACAAAAATCTACTCAGTGGATGAATCAGCAATAAAGAAGAATCTGTGAAATTTAAAAAATTCTGATGGCATGAATAAGGATTTGTACAGCGTACTTTTCAACCTCAAGAAGGTTTTAATTTAGAACTTTCAGCGAGAGAATATATTCAAGTGCAGATAGAAATTTTAATTACGAATGTTTCAAAATGTTGTTTTTTTTTGTAATGACATACTTGACTGTGGTAAAACTAAAGTCAACGTCAACTAATGTCAACGATGTACCTTAAGTTGAGGAGTTGTTTGAGTGTTTGTTTGTTTAAACGCACTAACCTTTACAATTACCAGTCGGATTCCAAGAAATCTTTTTGTAAATGATAGGCAGTGGGAGGGACAGTATAGGTTAACTAGCATTGGGCTGCTTCTCTCAGCTAGCCTAAAATATTGATTTTTGTTAAGTAAGTCGGAAGTAAAAGCGCTCCCGAACTGAATTATCCGTGTCCGCTGACCTACCCCATGTACATAAGCTATGAGCATTATTATTAGGCATGGCATAACCCTTATAAACGAAAGTAAATTAATCATCAACACAATTTTATGAAGATAAACTTTGCCCTTTATAGCATGTTATTTGGATGCATAGTTTAGGAGATAATGAAAAAAATACAATATTCAACACTCGGCTCGGGTCTATGACTATAGTAATGGTAAACAAATTAAATAATTATTTTATTACGAAACCTGCGACCAACGAGTTTGTGTAACGGAACTAGACTTCAAGTTAAATTTCTTAGAAACAAAATCATTGCTCGTATGGTTTTGACCTGGCCACCAGCTGGGCAAACGGTACTAATGGCTCGAATTCCTATGATATCTACAGATTTGCCATTAAGTTTCAAAAGATTGCAAGTTCCTGTAAAGCTATCTTTTGCAGTCAGTATAAATGAAGCACAGGGACAGATCTTTAGGCACATGTAAATGAAACGTGTAGCAGAGCAAAATTTATTAAAAAAACATAATGAAAAACCATCTATTATAAGGATTCAAACCATGATATCAATCTACAGTTTTACGATTTACGATAAAGAGATTTTAGTAGTGATACGAGTATAATATCTATGAATATTGGTTTCAATATTTGAATATTTACAGAAAACAATAACTTAGCTTATAATCACATTACAATTTGCGTGAATAGTTAAATAAGATAATTACCTACATCATCGCATGTATGGAAACATTATTATTTGACTGGCCTGTTGGTCTAGTGGTTAGTGATCCTGACTGCTAAGCCAGAGGTCATGGGTTCGATTCCCACCCAGGACAAATAATTGTGTGATGTGCATGATCATTTGTTCTGTGTCTGGGTGTAATTTATGTATAATATGTATGTATTTAGAAATATATAAGTATGTTTATCAGCAGTCTGGTTACCATAGTACAGGCTCTGCCTAGTTTGGGATCAGACAGCCGTGTGTGAGATGTGTGAAGTTATTATTGTTATTATACTTTTTTTAAATTAAAGGCATCTAGTAACGTGGGTCCCACATTACTAGTATTCTTGTTAACCCCTCCAGCTAAGCTAAATGCTAGGGTTGGTACGGGTATGGTTGGTGCGGTGTGCACTGGGTGGGGTTTGAACCCGCAACCACTCGATCGCAAGTCCGACGCCTTAGCCTACCGCCGCTTCGACCTTATTATGGCTTATTGAATCTACACTGTACCACAGAATATATAATAGTTGTCTGCGCATGGTGTCAGTTATCGTATGTTGTAACTCTGTATCTTTTATTTTTCTTGCCATTTAAAGACTGCACATATGTAAACATAATCCCACTAATATTATAAATGTGAAAGTTTGGATGGATGGATGGATGGATGGATGGATGGATGGATGGATGTTTGTTACTCTTTCACGCAAAAACTACAGAACCGATTGCAGTGAAACTTGGTATGTAGATAGCTGGAGACCTGAATTAACGCATAGGCTACTTTTTATCCCGATATTCCCACGGGATCGGGACTTACGCGGCTGAATCCGCGGGGCACTGCTAGTTTAAAAATACTATTAAGATCTCATTATTAACCATAAGCTATAAGCTGATTCCAAAACTAGAGAGTCTACTACCTACTTGTTTTCGTGATGTCTTTTTAAAAAAATACTTACTACTAAATTTAATGTATTTAATAATATTAATTGAAAGTATGTAATAATGTAGTATTTTTTTTCCCAGAACCTCAGATGGTTTACGCAAATTCTTTTCTTGTTAATAAGTAGAATGTGTTCGTGACATGTTTTGATCGATAGTATAAATAAAACACGAAATATATTTAACTCTGACGCATTTCTAAGACGTCATATCTTCGTAGATAGACAAGATGCAAGTAGCCAAACAAAATGGTTTTTACATAATAGCGTGTTACCTTAACATAAACTATTCATGGTGGATAAGGTTCCATACAAAAGTAAATTGTGTACTTACGTGTACTAATATAAATATTTGACGTCGTTAAAGCCAACACCTCTCAGTCTTCAGCAAACTTGGTACCTGTAACAATTGAAGAAAAAAAATTGTTGTACATAAAACCAATAATTCCGGTTTTTATACTCCAAGCGTGTCACTGTGATATCTGCATAGATGATTTTGGGTTAAAAAAAACAAGTAAATACTTAGGTATTTTCTTGTTTGCTGTATTTTCAGCAGCTGTATGTACTACTAAACAAATAAAACGAAACTAAAACTAACAAAAATTAAACAAAAGTTTTGTTTCGTTACGGGTAATTAATCTAATGAAAAGAAATACTTACAATAACAATAATCTACAAGGATTTTGTATACGGAACTGTATACAAACATCCGCCCGCATTATATCATGATTTTACATTATACTGTAATATATTTTTCATTGAAGGTAGATGCGCTGTCGGCGGAAGGCAATATCCGCACATACACTTGTGTTGAAGGACGCAGACATAGTCCTGAATTATAGACATACGGAAATGTAATGAAAATCATTGATCACATACGGGACTGTGGCCTTAACCCTATTTTTAAGTACGCCTATCATTATTTAATTTCTTGAATGAAGTTTAATTCCCGCGATAGTAATTCTTATTGCAGTCATGGTCTGGAAAATTTTCATGGGTCCGATTTCATTATTATACCAAACAAGTTGATAAACAAGCACACTGAGAACTGTAAGCGATAACTGGTGCCAATAGAGACTCACGTCACACGCTTCAATGCGGTGTTCTGTACGTACAGACGGGTCACCTGATGGTAAATGACTACCGCCGCCCATGGGCACCTGTAACTCGAGAGTCACAAGTGCGTTGCCGCCCTTCAAGGTGGGAGTGGCAGAAGATAAGGGAGGGGGGGAAGAGTGGGAAGAGGGAGGGGAAGGACGTGAATAAGGGAGAGGGAAGGGTTAGGGCCTCCGGTAACCTCACTCACGCGGCGAAATGCAATGCCATCATTGCTTCACTGCCGGTTTTCTGTGAGGCCGTGGTATCGAGCGGAGTCGAGCCGACCCATACGTAATTATCCATGTATTAGTTCAGGTAACTTTCACAGGTGGCGCAAATTTAATTGCGAGTTTTTACAATATTTAATATTTTTGATGCAATTTATTCAATCTGTCTAGGCCTTAGCGGGTTAATGTAAATCAAACTGTGGACTGTATATCGTAGGCTTTAATGCCGTTAACAATCTTCGATCAAATCTTGTGAAAATACAATAAAAGTGTCCCTGTCTATCGCGCGATGCGTCGAAGAGGCGAGTGACGCGTTGGGTGAGACGGGCGGTGCGCGCGCGGCTGTTGCTGCATTAAACATATTTATATATGGCAACTTCCTTCCAAGCGCGTGTCCCAAAGACACCTCACGCCTTTTCGTTTATTAAAACAAAGAGATTTTTATCTTTATGATGATAACGACATTCTTGCGGTGGGTTTCTGTTTAGAATTGAAGGTGATATTTGCACCGATAATCCCCAAATGATAAGCAGAGGTATTTATGACAATGCACGCTTTTAGTGATATGGTCAGGTTCAAGAAAAAAGTTTTACCCCTACTTACTACCCGTACTTCGTACATCCCTCAACGTTTTGTTCGAGAATATGTAGTACTCTCAAATATTCCTTCGGTTGGGTTAGCAAATAGTGATAATCCAGACGAATCAGACAAGTTGATTTCAATATACACTCGACAAAATGAAATCATAATCCGCCTTATCTTATTAGTATTAAGTATGTGTTTTATTACGTAATCCATTTAAGCTGAATATATTCTGTCTGAAGAATTGATATCTATAGCTCGACATCAATTCTCTGGCGTTACAGGATAGATATATTTATATGTACATCTATTCTGTAATGCGATGACTTACTGAAATTATATGACGTCAATTAATAGATATTGATTGACGTTACTTATCATTTTCACAAGCTTCTTATTTAACTTGCAATGTTTGTGAGTTTGGGTCACATCTTGCATGCTGAATGAAAACCACTTGTTCTTTTTTATCTTATAGGGAGCAAACGACCAGACGGGTCACCTGATGGTAACTGACTACTGCCGCCCATGGACAATTGGACACCCGCAACTCAAGAGTAAACTTGCTAGATAAATATACAATAGCACAAATTCAAGTAACCAATCCCACGGAGTTAAAATTTCATACATACATAATCATAATCATTAATTGAATAAGGTCATATTTATCATATAGATGCATTGTTGATCATGCTTCTGCACCTGGGATTGACTCCAGACGAGGGAAACCCTCAACGGGCAATAGTACGGGTACGAAACTTTATACTATATGCATTGAATTTGATAAATTATGATAGTCTATTTTAAAGTTCACTACCGCATGGCTCCTGCGAACTGCGAGGGAACTCCTTAATAGTCAACCGAACAGATAATGAGCTCTGGTGATCCTATACACCAGAAGACAAATACAAATTAAAAATACCCCCGACGTGAAAATCGCTTCAACTGCTGAACAGGTTTTCCTTTTCAAACAAAAAAAAAAAAGAAATTTTAATCGATATACATTTAGGAGCTACGATCCCACACATACACCTTTTTGTGCCGGAGGTTAAAAAATAACACTAATAGTAATTCTCGTAATACATGCGTCAACTACAATTTGAGGAGGAATACCCGAATTCGAGAATTTCTCGAATTCTAATATTGATACTTTAGTCATTACATTCATAGGCTGCACTAAAAGTATCGGTAATGGAATATTTCCACTATTCCTATCATATTAAAATCATTTTAATTGAAAACTCCTTGGTTTTAAAAATCGAATACCATTTATTTATTTAAAAAAAGATTCTCGGTCTTCTCACAAGGTCTTCTCAAACTTGTTTAGTCGTTGTGAAAATGGAATTGACTCGAGAAAATTCAAGGGCGATGATTTATTATGACTTTCGAAGCGGTTTAACACAAAAACAGTGTGTTGACCGGATGCTTTCTGCATTTGGTGATGAAGCCCCATCCAAAACCACAATTTATCGCTGGTTTGCTGAATTTCAACGTGGACGTGTCAAGCTCAGTGATGATCCCCGTCAAGGTCGTCCAAAAACTGCAGTCACCCAAGAAAACGTTGATGCTGTGCGTAAGCTGATTGAGGAAGATCGACATGTGACAGACTGCGAAATTCAGGCAAATTTAGACATTGGCATGAGTCAAATACAAATAATCTTGCATGAACAATTAGGTGTAAAAAAGTTGTTTTCCCGATGGATACCGCATTTGCTCTGTGAAGAGCAAAAAGCGGCTCGCGTTACTTGGTGCGTCAGAACTCTCGAAAGATTCCACGCAGGATCCTCAAATGCTGTATACAACATTGTATCAGGTGACGAATCCTGGATATACGCGTACGAACCCGAAACAAAAAACCAGTCACGAGTTTAGGTGTTCGAAAATGAGTTAAAGCCAACTAAAATTGTTCGTTCACGGAGTGTTGCAAAAAAAATGGTGGCCACGTTTGTCTCCAAAACCGGCCATGTTGCGACTATTCCTCTTGAGGGACAAAGAACGGTTAATGCAGAATGGTATGCTAGCATTTGTTTGCCACAGGTCGTTTTCGAACTCCGTAAAGAGAACTGCAACCGCCGCATCATCCTCCATCACGACAATGCGAGTTCTCACACCGCGCACAGAACAAAAGAGTTTTTAGAGCAAGAAAACATAGAATTATTAGACCATCCGCCGTACAGTCCCGGCCTAAGCCCTAATGATTTCCCTAAAATAAAGAATAAATTGCGTGGTCAGAGATTTTCATCACCTGAAGAAGCTGTGGACGCCTACAAAACGGCCATTTTGGAGACCCCAACTTCTGAATGGAATGGTTGCTTCAATGATTGGTTCCATCGTATGGAAAAATGTGTCAAATTTCGCGGAGAATACTTCGAAAAGCAATAAATACATTTTTAAATAGTAATGTTGTGTCACTTCCTTGATTCCCAAAATTTTCAGTGTAGCCCTCGTATACTGTGATGACGACTATGGTATCAATAAACATGGAAACGTAATCGTCCACACTTGATTCTTTGAACATTCTACCTCGTTGGTGCAAATGTGAGCTCTTCTGTTTAATCTGTTGTGATGTTATAAAAAACACAATGTGCTTTCACAGTGGCCCGTTTCTGTGTGGTGTAGTATTTTCTCTTATAGAGTAATTATTTATCTTCTCATTAAATTAGAAGCGTACATTCATATTCCTAAAATAAGCAAACAATAGCAATTTATTTTAAGCTAAATTATTTCAGTTAAATCTACTTCCCGAAATTTGCACTTAGGCTTGTTTAGACACAAAGCAATAAGCGTTTTTGTCTTAAACATTTAGATTATATATAGATCCAGATACCTAATCCGTACCCCAAAACTGTAGCCAAAAAATTTAAGCGACTATTACAAATATAAGCGACTCGTCACACGCGAGCGAACGTTCGCCGCTGAAGTACGTCTCGAGTCGCTATTTATAATATTCAAAAATGCCTGGTTGTGCTGTCAAATCCTGTAAAAATTATACTAAAAAAAATCATATGTGTCCGAACATCACATTTCATATCTAAGTATTCTATTTGCTAATGTATTTATAAAAATATAACAACATTTCAAATTAACAAAATAGCGACGCCATTACTATAGATGTTGCCAGGGACGTAAATTCTATTTACCCATAACACATTATAACAGTATGTATGTTTTTGTTTGCCAAACTTGTTATTTATAGGAAGACGAGAAATATACTTACAGTTCATTAATTTTAGTAAGTTGATTGACATTTTGCTATATTTTAAAAAATTGCTTTTTTGACATAATTGTTCATGGTATTATGTTAATTTTTCTATTGCATCTTAGTTGTATCGTGCTCATAAATGATGTTATTTAAGTAGTGTTGTGTTATATATATGTTTATGTGTAAGAAGTATCTACAAAATGTTAGCAAAAATAATACATGTTATTTTATACCTAGTACCGACTTGCAAGTACCTAGAAACCGACTGGTTTTTTAGTTAATCCCAAAACAAACTAATACGACCGAATTTAAAAATTAATAATTTTAAATTTGCCGTCTCGTCCTACAATTCAACAAAGCGTTAAAGCGTTACGCTGTCCTTCGATCACAAAATTTTACTCTTCATATGTTTTTCATACCAAAATCGATTCTTTAGGAGTAAACTCAAAAAAAAAGTCTTCAAAAACAAACCAAAAAATATTGTTATAAATAAATAGTTCCCACTAATTCGTTTCTTCTTTTTCTGGTGCCTCAAGCCGCTGAGAAATAATAGAATATCTATCGTGTCTCATTTATGACAGTGACTGAAATATAACGCATGTTGTTTGATCAAATAAATTAATAATAAGAATAATTTGTTATCCTACTAAGCTTTAGAAAAAGTAACAGAACACTTGTAACACATTTAAATATATTTAAAATGTCTTTATTCAATATTACATTTAAAAAATATATTATGTTTAATAAAAAAAGTCCCTAAATTTTGGGGTAACCTCTATGCGCTGGTAGTAAAACCGTCATGCACACAAGCACAAATATCGTACGTAGACAGTCGCGTTGGGCGGGGTTCACTCACACAGCTCCAAAAAGTGGCTTCAAAGTAAACGGTGATATTTGTACTGGTCACGGTATCTGGACCTATATATAATCTAAGCTTAAACATCAACTGTGTAAATTGGGAGATGATGTGCCAAAAGTGGGGTGGTTGAGTTTATTTAAATAAGGAGACTTATTTTGGGATAAACTTCATGAGACCACGGCTATGAATAGTTTATTTTGTTTCAGTAGGTGTTTTTTTAGCAGGACTAACTAATTAAATTTTAGGTGGCGAAGTTATTTTTACTTTTATGATTAGGGTGGAATGCTAATGTTTAATTAATTTAGATTGTTAGAACTGATAATAATTTTTTAAACCTTTCTTTTTTGGTAATATAATTGCCTTTAATCTCATCCAATATTAACTGATGATATTATCCAACCATTCTCCAAAATTCACTCGATAGAACACAAAGTAGCTTCGTTTCCTCACTGATCTAGAATTTCTAAACTTGTGTGTGGTACTTTGTCGTTGTTAATGAGTTTTCCTCAATCGCCTCAATGATCTCTTGGTTTTGCTTATCGATATACTGATCCATTACGGAGGTGAGAGCAGTATTAAATATACGAGCGGACTTGTGTCTTAAGGAGTGCTAATATGCTTTTAAGAACAAAAAAATATTATCTATATAATGTACATATGTATATAATTAATTCTGGTATAACACCTGATATGCTAAGCTCACGTTCTGAGACTGACTTTAGGTGGTTTATATATGTTCTTAACAGATTAATCTATTTTAAGAAGAAAATCAGAAGGAGTTTAACTTTCAAAGCGAAAATCTTCAAGAAATTACAGAAACTATCCAAAATATTATCTTGGTTGGCAGAGGAAAAATTTTTACGACTTTTGTTGACTTGATCGTTTCTCATTTAGTGTAAAGACGCGGGGCAATTTCCGTTCCTTTCACTAGTTGGCACTTTAATAAAAATGTGTGTATAGGTATCAAAGAACCGTCTCGTACCTACAGAGGAATCTTGTAAATGATGTGTTAGATGTTTAAAAAATTATGATCTCTACAGAAACCGCTAGATTAACATAAAGTACCCTTTTGTAAAATTGACATTTTCTTTTCATATTTCAAAAAATATGCAGTTTAACTTAAAATGCAAAACTGTATCTTTATAGAAAATTTCATCAAAATCGTTAGAGCCGTTTCCGAAATACCCGAAATATAAATACATACATCAATATTGTAACCGACTTCAATGTGCTGTTGTAATGATGAAAATATTTAATTAGTAGTATGTAGTACGAAAGTACTTATAAAATTTGAGAGTTGCCCTCGATTTCCCTGGGATCCCATTACCAGATCCTGACTTGGTGACAATGGGACCAAATTGGAAGTATACTCTACCGAATAAAAGATTTTTTTTTAAAATCGGTCCGCAGTTGGTGGAGAAATCGGTGAGCATACATTAAAAAAAATATACAGTGGAACATAGAACCTCCTCCTTTTTTGTTGAAATCGGTTAATAAATACATACATACAAGAATAGCTCGTTTAAAGTAATAAATAAATAGTGATATGATTATTGATTGTACTCTGTTCCTACATTTTCTATAAATATTTAATAGCTACGCTTAGTTAGTCGTAGACTGCTTTGAGGAAGAACTGACCTACGGGGTGTATTTTGTCTTTATGGAGAGTCTTTATAAAAAGACTCACAGAGATTTTTACTAGACCAGAAAAATACATTTTCATCATTAACTTTTTGAACTCTTTTTCTATCCATGAAGAGAACGATTCGATTTAATATATTCTATCGTAAACTTACTAGAGTTAGGGTAGGATAAAAATTACGAAGTTGATATTTTAATCGATTTATTCATTTCTTTTCATTTCATCTTAACATTTTTAGGTACGTTTTTATTATTCGTATTGGTGTCATGGCTATGGTACTATGCACTCTCTACACTGTCCCGTCATATCATTATTCAACCGAACTAATATACTCGGTTCCTATATACCAAATGCAACACGAATTATGTATTACTTAGCAAAATGAAAAGGACCACAAAGCTTGCAAAAGAATTCTATTAGGTTTTTTTCGTCCTCCGAAAATGTTTCGCGTCGTGCAAAAGTGGTGATAGCCGAACATTATCTAAGTTTTATAATAACAAGAAGTTTAATTTCATTACCATTTATCTCACTAAAATTATGCCCTTTAAGCTAACAGTTCTAACCACGCAAATTGCCGGAACCAGCTTCAATTGTGTCCGCTATTAACTCAAATTGGATACTGCGGTAAACTACCATAGTATTCAGGAAATAAGGACCTTGGAGCGACTGTTCCAGACAGTTACAATAGCAAAGGTAGCTTAATGTTCTTCAATATCAAGTTACCTTACTCTAGGTACCTACATATTCATGATTATCTTCATACAATACTAGGACAATGGTGGGATTAGTTTTGTTTGAGAGCCGATCGTACAATGTATGTAAATTCTCACAAAACCGATTGCAATAATGCGTAAGATTACGTACTAAGTTCTTTGTATAGATATCAAGCACTAGCTGCCTTTCATCGAATATCATAACATTTCAACCTATTATATAAAATCTATCTCGCAGATTATGACTATCTGTCAACACAAACTATTCGACTCTGAAACAATGTTTGCTGGAAGACAGCGCAGTAAACCATAAGTTTTCTCCAAGTGGAAATAAGGCAGAGTAAAGAAAAAAATATTCTCGTTTGGTCGAGAGTGTGCTAAAGTTGTAAAGCACATGTTCTACAAGAGATGTTACGCTCGTTAAATATTAAGAGAAATTTTGTCACGAGCCAACAAAGCTTGAGACAGTTAAATAAACGATAACATGGCGAAAAAGTTGTAGCTATGTCACCAGGTGGGCCTGCGATTGTGCTGATTGTAATGTAAAATCGCATGAACACCGGTTACATTGTGAGCTCGTGAGATTTTCGGCAAGATTATTGGTTGTTTTAATTTCAACATTTACCTAAATTGTTTATAAAAATGATTGTATATTCTAAAAAATAATTTCGTCTGGTTAGACTACGGTACTTTACCGGTGCGGTACGTTACAAAGCAATAATAGAGTCTATTTCCGGTATGCACTACCGTTACCTTGAAAACCTAAATAAAAAGTGTTCAAATTAAAATACTATCTTCAGAGTATTTGAACTTTCAAGTAGTTTGATAACATGCAGGACATATATATATATTTAGGTAATTTAAGGCTGGAGACACAGGTAATATCCAATTGCGATTTATCATGCTGGTTTAGGGCGCTGTCTGGTACGTTTTTGAATTAAATATAGAAGATATAAGAAAGTTCTTTCGTCATCATCATTTTCATCATCCCTGCCGTGAGACGTCTACTGCTGAACTTAGACTACGCAGATAAAATAAATATATGAGGACTAATTTCTATTTAAACAAAGAGAGAGAGAGAGAGTTCAAATGTGATCATCTTAATTGAGTACCTAAGTCACTACTTGTGTGCCTGAATAATGGCAGGCACATGTTAAATTTTGGGCGCGCTCACGAATACGACAAATCCATAGTTTATACCAAATTAATTAATTTATACCTGATAAACAAACATACATCCTCAATTATAAACTTTAATTTGCAGCGCTTAAAGTTGTTCAAAATTCAAAAAAATTCAAAATCATTTATTCAATTAAGACACTAAGTGACATTTATGAACATTAAATTGAAGATACTGTTAAAAATCATAGATCGACGCAAACAGACAGCACAGTACAGCCACAGCATGTACTGGATTGTCGGGGTAAATTAGGTGAAAACACCAAAATTTACTGCCTGCTTATGTCGAACTATAACTTCCAGTTTCCAAAATGCGTAGAGCCTTATGAGAAGAATACTGGCAAAGAAACTCATGGCCACTCTTTTTAAAAGTCAGATCTTCAGGTACAATGATAGTGTTACATAAAAGGTAAGCACGATGCAATCTGTTGCTACCTGAATTTCATTTCATTGAAATGCTCCAAAAGCTAACGTACAAACAAAAAATATCACTCAGTGATACCGTTGAAGGTTCTAACCTATTAAACAGAAATCATTCAAGGTGCACATCAGTTACAAAGTCTACTGTTAAAACTAATTCGTGACTGGATTAAGAGGCTAGAGTTGCAGTTGAACGAACCAAAATAATAGTATAGGCTAAAGCATCGCTGACTAGGCCGACCAGTCACCTCAAGCAGCACCCGTTCACGAGTATGATGCATGGACCAGCCATCGTCTCCTTCGCCATATCAGAGGGAAAGAAACGACCCACCCCATGACGACGCCGCAAGCAATGACATTTTAGTGAGCATGACGAACCATAGTCGAGATACTGATAAAAATCACTACTAGTCAAAATTACTATAATAATCGTCACGCATTACTTTCAACTAACAATGGTTTGTTAATAATTTAGCTTAATTATAAGACAAAGAAGTTTGTGTGTATATGTTACGGGTAATGCTAGAAGATGGAGTAAACCTAGGTTTACCCGGGTTGACTTAGTATTATCCAAGCTTCTTGGGGAAAGTCCGAATAATAAGTTAAATAAATTTTAATTCAGGGTTTACCCATACTCACCTAGGTCTACCCAACTCTGGCTGGGTAATGTTAAAAATTTGTCTAATTAATTAGTGAAATGAAAATTCAATGGCATTTTAAACTTTTATTATTTTAAAAACATACAAAGGCGAACGTAATCGCTTGAAGAGCATAAACTTAATAGCTTTAATAGCAAAAACTAATAGCGGGCTGAAACATGATATATTTAATAGCACAAACATATTAAAACTTTGTATGACAATTAGTTCAAAGTACTACCAATCGTTTTTATTAAAATTGAAATTATTTATTTGAGCAAGATAAACTACTGTGACATTTTGAATTGCAACATTTTCATGCAGCTTTGCATGAACACTTTTTTGTAGCACATTTTGTTTTGCAATTACACCTTTTATAACCCTGGCCTCCTGAAAGCGACTGTTCATTTGCAAGCTCTCGTAAGCTTTTTTTTTCTGGTGATATATTTTTGATATTAATCAGTTTATCATGACACACAGAAAACTGATTCCTTGAGAACATTTCCTCAATAGTACCACGTTCGTTTCCTAGCTTATACAGATCATCAGCTTTTTCTACAACTGCCATAAGCACGTTCCGAAACTCGCCTCTTCCTCTATCGACATCTGGTATTTGGACTCTTACCTTATCTCCAACAGAACATGGAGGAAATTTTAAATTAGATAAGGCTTTCATTTTTTTAGCTTGATTTTCTAAGCTCAATCGGGCAGATAATCTATGTTCATTTATATTTTGTTGAGTAGTACAAATTTCACATAAGTTTATTTCTTGTGTACTTGTGCCTGGATTCATACATCTACAACACTCCATTTCGTCTTTCTTTTTGGCCGTTTCTTCTGAACTTACTTCTAGTAAAACTTCAATTTCACCTTCTTTTGTATTTAAAACTTCTGTTTCGATTTCCTTTCTCATCTCCTTGTTCTTAAGTAATCATTCTGTAATTCCAGCTCTACATTAAGTAAATCTTCTTGAGATTCTTGTCTAGATTCCGGTCCTTCTTCTTGGGGTTCTGGACTAGATTCTGCTCCGGTAGTAAATTCCGTCAACATTTTCTCGAGCTCTTCCTCAGTGTGAATACTAGCAATAACTTCTTTTGGAAGAGAAGACGACGCTAAACCCACCTTGACATCACTACCGAACATGGCGGTATAAGGAGCTCGTTTTATTCCATCGCGGAATGCCCTATTTTTCATTAACTGTACGAACTTCAAACCTTCTGAC
Source organism: Euplagia quadripunctaria (assembly GCA_963859945.1). Taxonomy (NCBI): domain Eukaryota; kingdom Metazoa; phylum Arthropoda; class Insecta; order Lepidoptera; family Erebidae; genus Euplagia; species Euplagia quadripunctaria. Next base: position 12,427,906 of record OY982574.1, read on the forward strand.
CAACGCTTACAATTTTCGTCGTTCATCCACGTCATAAGCATATTTTGTGCGTCTTGATTTGCTCTTTCTACACTACCTTGAGACTGACTATGGCGAGGTTTGCCATGTACTATTTTCAGACCGCTCCACATCGAGCACTACTCTTCTATTACGTGATTTGCAAACTCGCGGCCATTGTCTGATTGAAGAATTGAAGGTGCGCCAAAAATACAAAATATGGCCAAAAGCTTATAAGCAACTTTTACGGCTCGTTTAGATGTTAACGCGCGCAGCTGTACAAAATTTGTCATATGATCTTGATATACCATTATGAATTTGAAGTCGCCGTCAGGGTTAGACTGCATGTCAATTAAATTTACTTGACAGCGGCTATTCATTTCTGTTGACAGCAATGGTTTGACAACAATTCCTTTTTTGCAGACTTTAACTTTTTTTGGCATGGTTCGCATAGTCGTAAATATAATTTTATCACTTCTTCGAGTAACATTTTTTTTTTTTAGTTTCTTTTTATATTCGATGTTTTCCGCCATGTCCAACAGCCAAATGAGTTTCATGCAAGATATCGAACATCTCATCGTTGGTCACGTAATATTTAATTGTTGTCTCACTTGAAGATAGAGGAGCAATCAGTTTCTCGACGCCACTTACCGAGCACAAATCAAAACGCTTCAATCGCCGGTATTGTAAAGTAGTTTTCGATTTAGCTTCTTTTGCACTTTTCACTGAATTGATTATTTCCAAATATTGTTCGTTACTGAAGTAAAAAGAATTTAACCCTTTCGCTGAGAACAACTCTTGAAATTTTTTTTCAAAACGCTCTCGAAAAGTACGTGCACTCTGTTAGGTCGCCATTTTGTCACAAAGCAAGTGGCGCGGGTGGGGAAACGCGGGCAGGTGCAAGCGGCGCGGGGGAACGCGGGCCCCCGCGATTTGCGCCACGGGCTCAAAAATTACGCAACACCTAACATTACCCAGCCAGAGTTGGATAGACCTAGGTGAGTATGGGTAAACCCCGAATTAAAATTTATTTAACTTATTATTCGGACTTTACCCAAGAAGCTTGGATAATACTAAGTCAACCCGGGTAAACCTAGGTTTACTCCGTCTTCTAGCATTACCCGTAACATATATACCTAAAGACACCTTAAGCCCAACACACATTGGTACACATTCGTGTATTGAAGAATGTAAAATATTTTACTTTATTTCCTCTCCTCTATTTAACCTTGCCTCTAAGCAAACGATATTCAAAATCGCACTTGAATTAACTAAAGAACATAAGTGACGTAACCACGTATATTTTAGTATCAAAAGTACGTAGGTATGCAAAACTATAAACACACCAATGTTGTCATTGTCGATGTTTGGACGTCATAGCACAAATCTGTAAACGAAGATTGTGTGATCTCTATTATTAACAACACCAGAGATTAACGAAAAAACGGTTGGCGCGCGATCCCAGAGTAGTTTATGAAATCCATTTCATTTAAGTATCTGACTGGGTAGTACTGCCGAACCCGTAACCAAAAACCAGCCTTGAACAGTTTGACATTCAGAATTCATTCATTCATTGTTTGTTCATTTGATAAGAGCCCTCTGGTTTGTTTAAAATTGAGTTGATTGAAATCGTTAATAGCTGCGGTTATTAATTTAATTTACCCATGCGTTCCAGATGTTTTAATGGCCCCATCTGAAAGTTATGTCTTTAATGTGAGTTATTTACATTTATTTTTAAAAGTATTTAAATGACCATACTTTCGTAATTATGAATAAATAAAAATACAATGTTTTAAAATAAACGTTTAAACATTTCAAGAAATGCAAGTGTAGAAAGAGCGTCAGTACGTAGTACGCACAGTCGTACACCTGTATAAAGCTAACATTTCGTGATCTTTTCTCATTTGGAAGAGATATAAAACTTCAATTAGGATTCCAAGACTATAAAATAAATTGTGTTTCACGCTTCGTAATGGACCTCACTATCGTCTTAACCTTTTCTCAAATAAGGTAAGTGTTTTCAAAGTGAAACTATTTTGTTTCATCGTTATCAACAAAACTGTAAAATAAATCATAGAAAATATAATCTAATATAATATCCACTAATTAGACCAGATTTTCGAATATTTTCGTCTAAAGAGTTATCATCACTAAATAAAGTAATGCTCTATGGATACGCAATAATAGTACTGGCCTATGTTTAACGGATTTATTAGAAAATATACAAGAGTAGTAGAAATTAGGTAAACTTTATGTTTATTAATAATCAACTAATAAAAATTAACAAATTTGAAAGTGTTCTTAAATGACTGTAAATAATAGTCTTAGTCTACAGAGTAAATTAGTGGTATAAATATATGGTAAAACTGGTGGTATGGTTTGTCGGAATTACAAAAAGAGTTAAATTCTCAATTGATAGGATTATTAAAAAAATTACAAGATTTATGATGCATTGTTTTGAAAGGGTTGCACGTGGTGACAAAACAAGGAATGCTTTAAAAAAATTAAAGATTTGAATGCAATAGGGCAAGTGAACTGTAAAAAAAATCAATGTGTAGGTGGAGCCCATATTACTGTAAACTACTCGCCTTTCCGGCATCAACATTATAATATCATGCAGGAATTATTATTAAAAAAATCTGAGCAGTCTCAAGGACGGGAAGCGATCGTTTTGTTTCGTTTACCGAAGGCGTTCGTATGCATTGTATGGTAATGTATAGGCATATTGGCGTAACAGGCGTGGGAGTGTCGTATTGAAGATATTGTAACATTATTGTTGATTATATGTATATACCGTTACAAGAAAGAACTAAATATTAAAAGTGTGTCAACTCATAAAGCCTAGACAGTTCCTTAAAGTTTCTTGATTATGATGAATACTTAATCCTCCTAATCAGGCAATGACGAAGTTAAATAGTACAACAGTTGTTTTTAGGTATTTCAAAAACTTGATATTGTTACATGGAAGAATAAAGATTTTTTATTTTTTCAAGTTCCAACATAATTTCAGTAGTGGATCAAAGATCAAAGGTTGTCGATGTAGGTCAAGATAAGACTACTCTGGAGTGGTACTGTGTACAGTACAGCTTTTGATCCCGTAATCAAACAACCCCTGTTTTGTTTCCTTGACGCGTTACAGAACATGTGGCGCTTTAATACCTCGGGATTATATTATGTTATATGTAAAAAAATATTGAAATGTTTGCCTAAGCTGAGAGAGTTATATTACAAAAGTAGTAAAAGAATACTAGTAAACGTACCTACGTACAACTTAAGCAAGCTTAAGCATGAAGATATTTCAGTTTTTAACTAGCTTTACTTGTTTGTCAATTGGCGCATAAAACCCAACGCTAGTTCAGATTCGTCCCCAAAGCAATCGTTTATTATTTACTCAAATTATAACGTTACGTTATATAAGATCTGGAGATCTTATCAGAAAACTAACAACTATGATGTCGGTATTGCGCACTGATCTACTCATATAATATATTCTGTACTATTAACTACGCGAATCACAGAACTGAGAAAGTTCTGTGATGGGAATAGTTTTAAGAGTAACGTTAGTGTGATTTCGCGCTTCTCTTTTATTAAGGTATAAGTGATAGCTTTCGGTGGTTTGGTAACTCGAAAAGTTGATTTCGGGGAAACCATAGCTATCCATATTTATTTGTAACAAAAATGTGTCTTATATGCACTAGATTTTATATATGGCGCTTAATAATACAAATTCTGGTTACTTTTGAAAATAACATAATTTTGATTTCAGTAGTCATTCTTAGTACCTCCTCAACATGAGCCAACTCACTCTCTAAGTATTCAGGTCGTAGGCTCAGTTTGTTAAAGAAGCCACAACGGATTGCAGATGACTTGGGGGATGGTGTGAATGGGCGTGCAAGTACCTGTCTGTGTGGCTTTCGATAAACAGCGTGTCCGAGGGTACCATTTTGTCTTGAGACACTTAGAGAATGAGTTTGCTCACGTTCAGAAGGTACTAAGAGGCAACAGATACCTAGACAGCCTAGGCGTCTAAACAGGAACCCAAAACGAGTACATGTGAAAAGATTTCCAGCATTTCGTCATATGTTAAAGGAGTGACGGACAAAGTTGAAACAGTATTGACGAAATACTCTGTCCGCAATCAAAGATAGTAAAGTGCTTAAGAACACACCGAAGGATGTCGTTCCTCTACAGATGTTAGGAGTGTAAAAGATGGATTGCAGCTGTGGTAGCTCGTATATCGTACACACCAAACGTACAATCGCAGAACGGGTCAAATAACACATCACAGCTGTAAAAAACCGTCAGATAAATAACTTGGCGATCGCCGAGCATTTGCTAGAGTCAGGTCCAAACCACTGGATGAACTACACCAACCTCAGGTTCTCTCCACCGACCGTCACTATTAATCCAGACTAGTACGGGAAGCAGTCGAAATAAAAATAAAATATCAACAGTGAAGATGGGTACCGCTTGTTAACATCTTGGAATCCTGTCATCAGCAGATGTTTTCGTCAGCGAATACATGCTACAGAACAACAATCAACGGACGTCGTAAGTGTTGTGTGTCAAAGTTAGTACTTTGACACATAACACTTACAGTGTAAACCAAAATAAAAATAATGAAGACCAAGTGCGGGTAGTTACTGAAACTCGCACTTCACGGAGGCGTCGCTGAGCTTTCACCAGTCCACCCGTGACCGCGATCGGTGCAATTCAGTAGAAACGTCTTGTAACCAAAAAAGGTATTGTGTATGATTGTTATAGGATATGTCTTCTGTTTCAATAAAAGAGGATGGTACAGGTAAGGTCTAACTAGACGCATTCGCTGGCATGATTTGCAGTATTTCTAGTATTTACATTTAAATTATGCGCTCAATTGTTTACAATGACTAGAATATTTAAGTGAAAGTACTTCAAAAGTACAAAGAATGTAATGTCTTCTAAGTTGCTGGCCAAATGTTTGTTGTGAAATATGTAAGCATGAGTACAACGCCTCTCATTTAGCTAATGATTGCGTTAGTATAGTATGGATTGTAGCACAAGTAAGTAGTACCCACCATGTGCATATTATTGTCCATTGAACCCGCTTCGTGATCGCACGCGCTTAGATTCCGAGTCGACGATACATTACGTGACCGACGTATAGCCGTGTATCGCTTTTTGTGGACATTAACAACAATATAAATTACCGAGTTCGTGAAACTTGAGTGAAAAATAAATATGATCGCATTCGTCTTCTGTCAAGATACAGAAATTGCCTCAAGCCTTGAAATAAATATAACTGCAAAACATCTGAATCACATTGATGAACTCACCACAATTCTATTTTCTATATTTTAAAAAGGGTTTATAACGTCATCGACAACAGAAATCTAGATGAGACATTCGAGTTACAGTATTTTCTTGGTTTGTTTTAAAAGCGGTTTGTCAGTGCAATAAAAAGTGAATTCAGAACAAATTAACGAGAGTGGAAAGTTAGTTATGTAGCCAGCTTAGCTTGCAGGCACGCGCAAAAGAACACGCATACACACAATAATATTACATAACATATTATGAAAATAATACAGATTTCAAATAAAAAATTGCATACCTATTTAATCCTCCTGGAAATAATCCGGGCAAATCATAATATATTTTGCTGATATTAGAACTAATCTTAAACTCTAAGTTTTCCCTATTCCATTTAGTAGCATTTACGATGAAGAAGATCGGTCGAACGAGGACGGTCGAAGTTAGTAACTAAGTCCATTAATCAAGATCGTTCAATTCGTTTAAACGATAGCTACTCATTCTGTAACCTAAGGATAAATTGTAAAATGAAAACATTGAACAAGTGTATACAGTACAAACACGCTTATAAGAGATGCCCGGAAGAAAGATAATAATGAGTTTGTATTTATGGATTTATTGTATATAATTTATTTTACATGGGAATAAAAACGATCACGGGCGGATTTTATTAGATAGAAATGGACCATCTGGATGAACTAATCCATAAAATGATTTCAATTCCATGAGAATTTAATGATACAATGTGGTTATTGATACATAAAGATGACTCGTATTAGGTATGTAGTTTAAACAAAAATTAAATGGTCTAAGGCCGACATACAGGCATAAATTGGTGGCCTCGGCCCGCGACCGGTCGCGCAGGTTATAAACCTCGACTATCATTCCATCTATTTTTAGGGTTAGACAGCGATGAAGATGTGCTAGGATAGGGGAAGTGTTTTATAAATAGTTAGTAATAAACATTTTCCACACATTTTAATTTTTGAATTGAAAACTTCTTTAGCGGCGTTGTGCACTTTTTAGGATGGGTAAAAAATCTTAAACTCACGTCAGGACAACTCCGAGCCGAGTTTCTTACATTTAAAAAAATATAACATTCGAAATTCAAACATTTATGAGCGGCCAGGAGCTTAGAACTTCCAGTGTACCCTATGTATACATTTACCTACTTTTTATTTTTAACCTAATTATATATATGCAGATGTGTGTGTGTGTGTGTGTGTGTGTGCATATGCAAATACATTGTGAAGTTATGTTTTCACTTCTGACGTGCAGTCACGACTGACTGTTTTTTTCTTAAACTGTATTAAGCGATTATAACTTTATAATCTGGATCCAAAGTGAAAAATGAGGACCCTTTTACGATTATTAGATATGTACACGATATCACCACGTCTGGTACTACCACACATCAACGACAAGTGGCATCAGGATTGAGGCCAAATGTAACCGCAATAGTTCGGACTTCGTTTTCAATTTGCTTTCCATTTGCATCCGGGACGGCTTTAATGTTTGAAGAGCCCGGATTAAAAAGTCACTTTTACGAGACTCTGTGTCTCGTGTGCCCGATTAGTTTAAACGTGGTCAACATTGAATGTGTCGGCGGGTCTAAGTTTATCACGTTATGTAGTTGATATCGAATGAAGGAATACCTGCCTCAAGTATTAATTTATTGACCAAGACCAAGAGTTCTTTTTTTAGTCTAATCAATATGTATACAATCAAGTACAGTGGACACATTCAGTCCAGTAGGTCATACGGCGTCACAATAACAAGTACTAACCGCTGTCCGCGTCGATTTTATCTTACGGACAAGTTGTTCGGAGTTCGCTACGTGATAGCGAAACTCGTTCTCGTCGTCGCACCATCCATCTGTCAACTGATAACTGTGATTTATACAACCGGCATTAGATGTAGGATACGTTTCAAGTAGTACGGAGGTCGATACGTATCGGATTCGATGACAAGTTGTGATTGAATACGATAACGTACCCTGTTATATTTGCCATATATGTATATCTAATATGAGATTCACGGTTGGATAGGTATCGCTATGGTATAAACAAACAATGTTTTAGCTACGTTAATTACTAGTTCATATTGAAAAACCTGTCATGCAAATCAAATTCATTAACTGTAGATAAAGCTATTAGTGGAGTAAGTCGCCACTTTCATCAACATGTGTATGGCCTTGTTTCTATTTTAACATATTTATAGATCAGTCTCTTTCGTCGTACTTTGATCTTGGTGAAATGTTGTTGGTATTAGTAGTGACGCAATACTTTTTAATTAAATTAAAGCCATTGCCATTTTTGTGGGGTGAAAAGAAAATTGTGTATGTTCGAAGAATCCATTCACAACATCACACATTATTCTCATTTTACCCCTTTATCTATACAAATAAATAAAATTATAGTGTCTGTTTGTAATATTAATATAACTGCTTTTTACTAAGTGCGTTTGGCTGTATACACGATACATATACCAAAACAACATTTTTTACAATTTTTGTCTGTTTGTCTGTTTGTTTCGGTTAATCTCCGGAACGGGTGGACTGATTGCCACGGCACTTTCACTGGCAAATAGCGGGTGTTATAAGGTACTCCTACTCTTTTTCCGAAATAAAAGTAGCCTAAGTTACTACTTAGGCTACTTTTATTTCGGAAAAAGAATTAGGGTTCAGCGAAAAATGTAAAAATATGTACACGCGAGCGAAGCCGCGCGAGAACTGCTAGTGATAAATATATCATCAATGGTCTAGTCGAGTTATATAAAGGTGTGAAAATGGTGGACAGTTTTTTCATAAAATGTTATGTTAATATACTAGTTACGTATACACTAACCTTACAATGTACGAATATTTTGTAATCCTAAATCAATACTTAGGATTTTAGGCAAACGTTCTGAAAATATTTAATTTAAAAATATTTTTGCCAATGTCGGTCGTAATTTTTTTTTTTTTATCGTGTGAAAACAGGTCATCACCTCACCGGGGCTGGCGGTGAAGTGGTATGTCGGAATCGAACCGACTAAAACCACACGGTGTTCCGACTTAAGTGGGTCTATTGCAAGGGACTCGGGTATACCCTAGGAAGGAAGTCCCCGAGAACCCCGACAGACTTTGGCCGCCTGTTAAATAATAGGCAGCCACACCAAAACGTACGGGGGGCCTCGTCCCCCTTCCATCAGAGGCTCGCACGGAACACATCGCGCCACCATCTCAGGCCTGTTTCTGCTAGGGTAACGAGCAGCCTCACCCGTCACCCCCAGGTCAGCGCTCATGGAGGTCGGAGATCATTTTGCGATCTCCGTCGCAATGTCGGTCGTCATGGGACGACAAATGTTTCATGAATATTTCTTGTTAATGGCAATTCAAGCCAAAATTTTTAGTAAAACAGCACAATTTTTTTTGTTTCTCGATGTGGAGTCGGAGTTACATTAAAGGTAAAAGAGGAAAATAACAAATAAGAAGTAAAGTAGTAAGTACACGAACTGTAAGTTTGTAATCGAGAGCGCTGCTTCCTATTAAAAGTCCGTGGTGTAGGTAATCTTGTTTGCAAATGACCCGGGGCTATCGAACAGGTACGCGATTTGCGGTCAATGGCTCGAGAAATTGCACCGATACATAACATTTTCCTTTAACTACATATTCGCACTTGCTTTTTGTACCTAATAGCATTAATAACCCGTTTCTTGTCGAGTAATTTCCATCGTTAACTTATAATATCGATTGCCTTTGTATTAATATGTAGGCTAATACCGGGCACCTATCCTGGCCCCATATAGGTAATGAATAGTTTACGGTGTTAAGAGAGTTGACTTCTAACTATTGATTTCTAACTGGATAGCAAGTCTGTCATATAAAGAAGGAGGTTGAACCGCCAATATGTTAGCCCATGAGTTCTTTATTTGGTTTTCTGTGAGGCCGTGGTATCACTCCGGTCGAGCCTGGCCCATACGTGCCGAAGTATGCCTCTCCCACGTTTAAGTAGTGTTAATTGAAGTAAGTCTACAAAAATTCCTTACTATTTTCAGATAATCATCTATTTTGGCTGTAAATAACTAATAAAAGATACGTGAAGTCACCAAAATAAATAAATCCAAACGTACTAAATTTAATATTTCGGTAACCCATTACATAGCTTGGGCTATGCGCGTAACTGCCAACTAAGTTAGGTATATAAAAATACACAGGAATATCTATTTATATTCAAGCACAATGTGGTCAAGCTCAATCAATGAACAGTGTGCAATAAATACCTACGTAATAGTTAAAGCAAAAACCTCGTATAAATCTATTCTTGTTCATGGAGTACAAAAATTTCCCTAGAAAATATTTTCTAGGAACTATAAAATCATGACAAAAACGAATCCACAGTGGGCAAATTCCGAAGACGTTGCTTACAACATCATTTTTATTTTTAATCGTCACGTCGCAAATTATAATATGCTAGTAATAATAACTTAGTGGTGACTAACCTTCACCTGGCAAAAAGCTATTAAATGGGCAGCTGGATTTGAAGTCAAGGTTCGTTCGATTGAACGGATAATCACAGGGTTTGATTAGTCGGTACTGTGCGGCGGTACCTTGACGAGGCGACTTGCCGCCGCGCCGTTGTCAAATACAGCGTACCAGAACATCGCGGAACATTTAGTGTTTCGGAGGATTGAAGACTGCACTTGGGTATATTGAGAATGTCGGGTATTAGAATAGTATCACTATTTTACATTATTATTGGCCTCAAGGCATGCAATTTTTTTTTTTAAATTAACCGACATAATAATATTCATATTTTACCAGATTTATTAGTATCTGGTAAAATATGAATATTGTTATTATGTTTGTTGATCAGTTTTTAATAATAATCAATAAAACAATAACAAAATATATGTAATATAATCACAACATGTCACAGCCTATATAATAAAGATTTATCTAACATTTTGCAAATTTGTTTGTTAAATTGTTTTATCATTGACTTATTCGTCAATGGCGTCCATTAGAGGCTCATGCAAACGTCAATCATTACCAAAAGTCATGATTGACGGATGTTCGTTGGTGATTTAAGGCGTAGTACAAAACATCAAGCACTAAGCACTCTTTGTCTGAGAAATACTGAGTGCACTTGTATTGAAAGATGTCCAGGTTCAATACTTGCAAATCAATCAATGTAACTGGACTAACTTTTGCCGGCGGCTTCGCTCTCGTAAGTTATGTTATACCTTTGGGAGCGGTACTTTTTTCTAAATGAAAGGTAAAGTTTACAACTTACTTATAATTGAGAGTTGTAAACACATTGGCGCCCATTACACGGTAGGTTTTCCTGTCAGTTATGCTACAATCAAAACGGTGATTGACCAATAACCTATCGTCTAATGCAGTGATTAACGGTTGCATGATGAGATTTTAATGTCGATATAATTTCATCAATCAATCAACGAGAGGGAAGCCACCGGCAAAAGTTAGACCTACATTGATTGATTTGCAAGTATTGAACCTGGACACCTTTCAATACAAGTGCACTCAGTATTTCTCAGACAAAGAGTGCTTAATGTTTTGTACTATGCCTTCACTGTGTAATCTTTGTTGTAACTAATTGTGTACCAACTAGCAAGTGCGTTATCATTGTTATCGGTAAGGTGAAGCAAATGCACCACTGACGCACGCCATTTGGACCTTGTTGTTTGAGTTTAGATAAACTGACTTCCTCTATGCTTCTATTTATGTATGCTTCTGGAATCTGCTTACTATTGATATTCATGTTTTTGTCTTTGTGACTGTTTAATATCTCTGTTAGATGTGACAAACTTTAGCTTGTACGTGAAGATTGCATTACTATTGTTAATGTGTGCGTGAGCTTGACTGCATGCGGGCTGTCTGCATCACATCCATAATCACAGTGCAGTGCAGTGTGCAGTGAGAGTCAGTTTTCATTAAGGGACTTTTTGTAAAGTATGAAAAAACAGGCTAAACCGGTTCTGTTGCGCTACACTACTTTTTATGGATTTTTCATATACTAACCCTAAGTATTTATTAGAGAATTAGACATATTACGAATAAGTACCATACACAAATATTTATACTAATATTATAAAAAGGTAAAGTTTGCGAGTTTGAATGTTCGGGGTAATCTCCAGTACCACTGAACCGACTTTGAAAATTCTTTTAGTGTTGGATAGCCCATTTATCGAAGAAGGCTATAGGCTATATAACGTCATGCTTCGACCCATAGGAGCCAAACATCAATGAAAAATGTTGCTAATACGGGGAAAATTTACAAATGCAGACGAAGTTGCGCGAGTCAGCTTGTCTGCTCTATAGGCGTTTCTTATTCTTATTATTTGAAAACGTCAAAAACGAACGTCTTTCGACATAGACCTCCACTAGTTTCTTCCATTCATCTACGTGACCAGTCTAATTCTATTTTATTATTTTTAGTAACACTTTAGGAAGATGTGCAGGAAATAGACGGTAGCAGGAAAATAAAAGCAATTAATGCAGTACCTAGCATTAATTTCTTTTATTTGGTTCGTTACATAGTGCAGTGCACTATTGTACACTGCACTGTGTGATATAGGTATTTATAAATTTTAATTGTTCTATGATAATATTATTAATTTAATTAACTTGCACAATTGTTTAAGTCAGTGAAGTGATAAATCTTGTGTTTAAGACAACTTCCGCAGTAGATAATGAAACCCACGACACTCGATAATAGCAAATGGCGCAGCGCGGTGACGGTCTAAATAGCTGCACCAACCATGAAGTCTGTAAATTTATATTATTAAAAAGTTAAATACTAAATATTTTTTCACAATTTTATAAAACAATGGTTCCCTAAAGAAAATTGTGATATATTACCCGGAGCCGAGTTGATTGATTGATGACCGTGGTTGAAAAACACATGTAGTGGGCAAGGCATGTCCCCGGTAATTTCTTTATATCCCCTCGCGTGATAAGCATCGAGGAGATTAGGGAATAGCTGGGTTAGCTTAGAGTCAACATTTAATTGTCATAAAATGTTTATTGTTACTATTATTTGCAGTTATATGCGTTCTGCAAAACCCAGGATTGCGTTTGATCTAAATACAAGAGAAAACAGACCGCAACGGCGACCGCAAAAAAACATCGCTGCCTTGAGGCTAGTACACAAAAACAATAAAATCAAGAAGCCTATATATTATAATTCATTATAGACATTAAAGTTCACTGAAAATCTACAAGAGTAGAGGCGAAGACGTGCCATAGTGATAAATTTTGTAGTAAAATGGATATAAGGGTTGAGAAATTACTGAGAAAGTTATCAAATCTTTCTTGTCAAATCACCAAACGTCTAAATCGTTCTTAGTTCATATACATTAGTATGTGTGAGTGTGTGTGTGGCACAACACACCATGGTAGTGTTTTTCTATCTTAAGAATACTGTTAAGAACTCAAGAATTCCATTAAAAAAATCTGCCAAACGTAACCACTACAGTAAGTTAACTTAAATGGGAATGGCCTTGGACACCAAAATCACTAACTAATTGGCTCAAATTATTTTATGTGGTAATACCACATAAAATAATTTGAGTCAATCACGAAAAATCTGATGGAACCTCACACACACGATTACATTCACATTTATAATAATTAAATGCTGAACAACATAAAAAACATGAAAGCTCAAAACAGATAAAAAGTCATATGAACTTTTTGTAACTTATCTTATTTCTTAGTAATTTTCTTCGTCTTTGGGTTTTAAAGACGAGCAATTATGAAGCAGCTGATAAAACTGCACTAACGCTGATAACGCCAACTGAGCCTCTTTTTAAAGTGGAAAAGTACAAGGCTATTACCTTGTACTTTGTAACTTAAAGTTAGTCTGATGTAATATAAGTAAGGAATGTATTTGTTTTGCAGAAAGAATTGCAAATTGATGAATAAAGTAAAGAGAATTTCCTGTCAATTGAAAACAATATTGACGGACGACAATAAATCAATTGTGATTATATATTCTTCTAATCTTGTCATAGAATAGCTACCACTGACGTCTGACGTAAGTCACACGATATTATTCAGTGATAATATCAAGCCACGTTTTCCTAATCTCTTAATACGAGGGCAAACCTAGTGCGAGTACCCACATTAGGTTTGCCTATACAATATACCAATATATACCTACTTTACAATCCATCAAGAAAATTATCGATAGCAGCTTACGGGAGGTAGGAACAGCAGCAGATGCTTGCTTCTGCTCAAATGGAAGCCTTTGAATGAGGTAGTACTCTTCTACTCTACAAACGATTGTCATTAAACACAACTACAAGATGTATCTAATACCGTGAGCATACGCACTTACAACAGCAAAAAAGTAAAATTAAGAAGCCTTTATTTTTAAAAGTAAGTTAAAATACGAGAACTATATTGTATAGGCTAGTTCGAGTTTTTATTTATTTACGTGGCTTACTCTATTTACTATAAATGTGAAATTAAAAGTGTTGTAGTGTCAATCTTATGTCCCTTCTATATTTCATACGATATGTATTTAAAATGTATAATTATGTCGAGGGCTAATCGTTGAAATGCGCCGATCGAGATCTGTCTGGGTAGATCATGATATTTCCGGAATAATAAATCTCTCCCTCTCTCTCTAATTAAATCGTTGGCTGAAATTTACATTAAGTATAATTATCATATTTAGTGCTCCATTTTTAATCTGCGGAATTTTTATATGCTCGATATCATAAAAATAATAATAATTTTGTTTTAGGTATATCATTCACCTACATAACATAAAGAAATAAAAACAAACAAGGCATTACAATGTGATACCGCCTTCTTTCTCGCACGTAAACACACACCTGACTGAACGCAAACAGCGCCACTAGCTCCGCGAATGTTCATATCTCGGTCTGGCGAAGTGACTGGTAGGGCAAATAGATCTGCCGAACGAATGTGCCCAATACATTGTGATATACTCACCCGAATCACGAAATGCAGGTATATCGGTCCAAACCAACAATTGGCTCACATCATATACAATTCACCAGAGCTAAGCTAATAAGTAGGTGCTGTATTACAAAAGCATTTTTAAAGCATTTTTATTATAGATAGATTATTTATACATATTAGATATTGTATTTTGTCTGATAAACAATACATATTTATAACAAAGTCAAGTGTTCATTATAGTTATCGATAATCAGTTAAAACTATGTTTCTTCATGCCCAGTGAAAATAATTCACTGAAATGAACGCGATAAGAAACGAAGTGCAATTTTTCATACTTGTTTATCAATTTAGAATTGAAGTCATTTTGTTGCTGCATACAAAATTGATTTAATATAGGAAAAAATTGTTTTGCTTTCATATCGAAATTTAAAAAAACTTACTTTTCTACTCTGTTACTATCACGAGGAAACTCTAACTACAAGTCATTTACCATAAAAGTACATTTCTCTTGCTGGAAAAGAAAATAGTCTTCAAATTGAGGGCATATTGTATTTCTTTAAACAGGTTGTCTGTTCTTTATTTAATGTTCTATATAACATGATTGGTCTGATAATATCTGTAATTTATTTTTGTAATTTTTTTCTTTTAGTCAAACAAGGAACAAAAATTGCAATCAGAATAAAATTCACATATTCGCTAGTTTGATAAGTATTTGAATTGGAGCATATAACCTAAAGGCATAAAACTGTGAAAACGCGACAATCGAAATCATAATAAGGACATAAAAAAGTGATGATTTTGATGGTAAAACAAAAGCGTAAAGACGAATATAGGAAATTTAAACCACATTTTGGCCTGGTACATGCACAATTTTACATTTAATTTAAATTTTACGTGTTCGAGTAGTAAAGCAAGTGGTTATCCTATATCTACCTATCACCGGTGAACATACTGACACTATGAACATTGAACATGATATTATGCCTAGATTCTGGCTGCTTTGAAAAGGTATGTAACCATATAAGTATACCTTTTTTGTTATAATTTAGCTAACATTTTTCCTACCTTGCTTGGTGTTAATGTTATAGAACAAAAGAAAATACTATCATATATTTCACACGGAAATTAAAAATAATAATAATAAAATAGTAGACGATGAACTAGACGTGGGATGTTATATTCGGGTGCATTTAGATATCCGAAGATTATTGAGAGCCATTAAGACAAAAGAAGCACTATACTCAAGCCACGAAGTAGCTGTCAATTATACTTGATAAATATTTTTTTAACTAACTAACCAATGTAAGATAAAACGAGAGTTTCACCATAAAAAAGAAATACAATGTAGTATGTACTTTATTTGTGTGTAAGTCTCTAGTAGATATATGAAATGAACACCTGCTGTTAACTTCTGATAAGATATTCCTTACTTCATGTACGATAACAAAGTTGTTATCAGATATTAATGTTGAAAGTTAGTCAGAAATATCGTTATATTTTCTATTAAGGAATTCTACTTCTCTTAGGTTATGCACTAGCAATTATGTTAACTCCTTCAATTTAGCTAAATGCTTTATTTAAGGTGCTTTTATATGGAAAAATATTTTAACTTCTATATATATCTATAGCCACAGTTATTAAGGTATGGTAAACAGTAGTCCGGCCGTTTTAAAAACATTTTAATGCAGATTATGTCTGAAAAATGTAAATATTTTATTTCTTTCTAGTCATATTGTGTTGAATTCCAAACGGATACCACTTTTAATAACTAATACCAAAACGAGTTTATAGGAATTAGGTACAGTTAGTAAAAATACTTTTGGTGGTCTATACATATAGTGTTATATTATTAAAAAATGAACTGTATCAAAATATAAAGTTATTACATGTACTTACTATTCCATAATTCAAAAATATACTAAAAAAACGAAAATAATTAGGACTTTAAAAAGCACTGGTAATGATGGGGTAACCGCTATGATAGTAAAAGAGGTCTCTTCTATTATTTCTCCCATGCTTGCCCATATAATAAACTTATGTATTGAACAAGGAATATATCCTAGTAATTTAAGAACATCTATTGTAAATCCACTTTTTAAGAAGGGGAGTAAAGAGGACATGAACTGTTACAGACCTGTTGCTCTTATTCCTGTATTTTTCTAAAGTCATCGGAAATTTATACACCATTGTTTGTACATCTATTTTGAAAAAAAAGAAATTGCTAGCAGTTGAACAGAAAGGTTTTAGAAAAGACAAGAGTATAGATACCGCTATTTATGAAATGATAAATAAGGTGCTACTTTTCATGGACAAAAAAATACCAGTGTCGGCTACGTACATGGACATGAGCAAAGCTTTTGACCACGTAGACCATAAAATTCTTCTGTACCACAAGGGAGTGTACTGGGGCCTTTGTTCTAAGGGAGTGTATTGGGGCCTTTTTTCTATTGTACATTTTTGAGCTAGTAGTTTTTATTAAATTGCATCCAGAACATTTTCAATCCTTAAAAAGTCGAAGACAACATGACAGAATCCATGCAACGCCCCACACAAGCGCACTTTTTAATAAAAATGTCCTCGGCATGGCTCCTAAAGTGTTTAACAAACTCCCCAAAAATATTCGACAGATATGTGACATAAAAAAATTTAAACGTGAACTCAAAGCGTTTCTGATTAAAAAAACGTATTATAACATAAATGACTTCCTTTTAGATATTTTTTAATGATGTTGACAATTATTTATTTCATTGACTGTACCTAGTATTTACCAAAAATGTTCGATGATGCTCAAGTATCTACAACTAATGTAAATTAATTAAAATTAATATAATTAATACAATTTAGAATTAAGATTGATTATTAA
Organism: Euplagia quadripunctaria; assembly: GCA_963859945.1. Lineage (NCBI taxonomy): Eukaryota > Metazoa > Arthropoda > Insecta > Lepidoptera > Erebidae > Euplagia > Euplagia quadripunctaria. The sequence continues at coordinate 12,444,993 of OY982574.1, forward strand.
TCGATAACAATTAAAAATTTGTTGTGTTTTAGTGTGATTAAATTGTATGTAACATTTGCACACCCAAAAGGGTAGTATACAGCGGCCAAAATTAGTTTCTAAGATCTTTGTATAACCTGTATTACGCAAATAAACAGTTTGAGTTTAGTTTAAATATAAAATATCACACGCAATCAACTATTAGTATAATCCATTTAGTATTCTTACTATTTTTGTTGCTTTTTGTATATTTTTTGCATCATCTTTTTATGTAGTTGTTTATAGACCATGTTCAATGTTTTTATATTTTGATTCAGTTATAAAAGACCACCCAAAGAATTTTTACTGACTACCTAATTCCTATAAAGTTATTTTGGTATTAGTTTTAAAAAGTGGTATCCGTTTAGAATACAAAATAAATATGACTAAAAAGAATGGTATTAAAATGTGGTATACGAATGGAATAGCTCAATTTTTTAACGCCATCTCCCTTATGCGCACAGCATTGAAAAACGTAATTATAGTAATACTAAACCTTCCTCATGAATCACTCTGTCTATGAGTGAAAACCGCATGAAAATCCGTTCAGTAGTTTTCAGTTCATCGTGAACAGACAGACAGACGCGGCGGGGGACTTTGTTTTATAATATGTAGTGATAATAAACTTATACTTAATTATTGATAATTAACCATCTAGTATCTAATAAAGTAAGCATTTAAGATTACGATCAGGGGCGTAGCTACCGCCGTATCAGCCGTATCAATGATACGGGGCCCCCGGGCTACAGAGGCCCCTAACGTGTGTAAGCAAAAATTAGTAAAATGTTACCCACAATGTCACTTAATCTCGTGCTTACCGGGGAAAAAACATAAAAAAACTGTCATACGTGCCTATACTAAGAGTTTTCACTTCAGAAATGACAAAAGTCAAAAAAAGCAATCTTTTTTTAAGCGTGCGCCCTAAAGTTGGCAACATCCTACAGCGGTTATTGCGGGATTCCCCCGTTTAAAGCATTTTTGTTTCTTTTGTGAGAAATCTTTACCCTTCATTTGGGCCCCAACTAATTTTGATACAGGGCCCCTCCAAGGCACGCTACGCCACTGATTGCAATGTTATGCCTTGTCCTGTTAGTTTACTGGTTATATTTATGAACAATTGTACACAATCTTTTTTATTCATTGAGATATATTAACATGTAGGTGTTTCTTTCAAACGTTAGTAAAGAGGCTTTATTTAATACTTCGAGGTTTGTGTTATCATCACATTCGAAGACATTTACGCACTAGGGCGTCTTAGAAGACCTCCTAGTACTATTCATTCTCATAGAAGAGTCCCCAGACATCGATAAAGCTGTGAATGATATCTCGCCTCCATGAGAGCTAGCTAGTTCGTTGCCCTAGCAGAATCAGGTCCGAATGTGAAGCGGGACGTGTTTCAAAGTACCTACAATAATTTGAAGAAGGGCAAAACCCACACGCACTGCGTGAGGCCACTTGTTATTCGCGAGTTGGCCAGATGTGTTAGGGCTAGTAAGTATAACATAGAAGGAAGTCCATGAGTCCTGAAGTACTTTCTTCTAGTTTATACTTGAACCCCTAGTGATAGACATTTTGAGGATAGATTATCGTGTGGTTTTAGTTGGTTCATTGGGTAGGTTGTACCCGTAGGTGTTTCGCAATTCCGTTAAATAAGAATGAAAAAAAAAACAGTCAGTCGTAGGACTGCACGTCAGAAGTGAAAATATAACTTCACAATGTATTTGCATACATACACACACACACACACACATCTGTATATATATAATTAGGTTAAAAATAAAAAGTAGGTAATAACATATCTAAATGTTTACATAGGGTACACTGGAAGTTCTGCGCTCCTGGCCGCTCATAAATGTTTGAATTTCGAATGTTATATTTTTTAAATATAAGAAACTCGGCTCCGTCTTACGAATTTTCGATCAGGTCACGTATCCTGACTCGAGTTTAACACTTTTTACCCATCCCAAAAAGTGCATAACGCCGCTAAAGAAGTTTTGACTTCAAGAAACAGTTGGTTATGTTCCAACTTATTATATTTACCTACAATAATGAGAAAAGTGATAGCATTGTAAAGGGTTCCCTTTGTTTTATATAAATCAGTATACATATAATAAATTTTTTACGAAACAAAAAACTTGATACCAAAAAAGCATTTCAAAGACGCAATCTTAAATCTGGAATACAGAATTTAGTGTGAACATGTTTTCTACTTTTTTTAAGAAAATATTTGTACACCTATTATATAAGATTTGTATACGCGTCAGCCGTGAACCGACGCGGCGACGCACGCGTGTGTCATCATAATATATGTAGCTCTGTATCAATAATTCATCTGACTACGTATGACGATCCATAAGTCTGCCAGGCAGGTCATTGCAGTTGCGAATGCGACCCACTTGGCCGGTTCCTCTCATTTATGTCCCCTAATATCCGACCTACTTTCACATGTCACATAGCCAGTTAGATATGCAACGTGTTACCCAATAAAATAATTTTGGACGAAATGTGCGTTCATTTTATGTCTCCCGCGTGCCCAATATGTATGTTAAAACAGGAGACTCCTGTTTTTCTCGACCGGATTTATCAAAACAAAAGTAAAGTTTGGTGTTATGTGATGACTTCCTACGGTGAAGTATTTTTGGAATCAAATCAAACAAAGCCTTTCGGATAAATAAACATAAATAAACGAACGGCTACAATACTAATCCTCCGTTACCGTTAAAGATATAAACTATCGATGGTTGAAGTTTTTACGTCTACTTTTTAAACTCATCCGTCATGTAGTATGTACCTGTAATAATACTGATGATGATTGATTGACGCCGTAATGTTCAGTACCTACTTATATGATGTCATTCTTTTTAATAATGTAGTTAATTTAATATGCAAATAGCATAGAAATATGCAATTACAAATCTCATCTCAATCATATCCATTATCAACAAATCTATAATATATGTTTACATTTCATATATTGTCGCTTAAAAATTAGATGATTTATTGGTGTAAGCAAGTTTAAGGTAAACTGTTTTTTGTACTTGGTTTTGCCAAAACTTAAATTTATTTTATACCCATAAGCCAGACAAGAATATTGAGGAAAAATATTAGCATCTATTTACTAAGTAAAGCTCTATTTGCGAAACTTCTTCCGAGCCGTCTCATATTTAATATGAAAAAGTCATGACAATAAGGAGGCTTCTTTGTTGGATTCATAAAATTAAATAAGTTGAGAGATAAAGTTATTTGTTTATTGCAATACGCCAGTGAAAGTTTGAAAAGTAGTAAGTGGTCACTGTGAATCCGAGCGCTATAAGAAGTTAATTTATTGATCACATTGAAAGTAAGTTGCCTTATTTATATGAATTTTATGCCTTTACCTGTAATTTATAAAGAAATAAGCTTTTGCTGGTGACTTCGCTCTCGTAGATTTTGTCAACCGTTATAAAGTCATTTTTATAAGCCTCGGGAACAGCAAGTTTTCTGGACGACCTTAAACTATCTGCTTTTTTAAACCAGTGACAACATGTTGTATGCGACATTTCATGGTGGTTAATTGGTTAAGTAGTTAAGGCGTGAAAACGTAGCAAAACAACAAACTTACATTCGCGTTTATAGTATTAGCTCTTGCCAGTTACTTCGTTTGCGTGGACACTTTGGTGAAATCTAAATCTTTGATAAAAAGTAGCCTATGTGCTATTCCAGACTATAATCTATCTCTGTGCCAAATTTCATCCAGATTCGTTCAGCCGTTTTTGCTTGAAAAAGTAACAAACATCCATTCATCCTCGCAAACTTTCGCCTTTATAATATTAGTAAGAAGTAAGATTAGTAAGATACCTGTGTAATTTTTATTTTGAATATCAAAATTATTTTAACTATAACAAAAGAAACACTTGTTTTAATATTGGCGTAGACTATGTTAACATGGGTAATCCTATTATTTTCTTGTATTATGCTATTGTTACTATTCACAAGCTTGTGCCGAAACTGCCACGCCCGTCTTTTGTTTTCAAATCTAAGCGAGTTTCAGTGACACAAATTTTTAGAGTAACCCCGTTTGAAATGTCAAAATTGCCTACGACATTAAATTTTGGTCTCATACTTATTACAATTGTTTTAAACAGTGACGCAGCTCACGATTCTGGTAAAAAATATTTCAGAAATATTGTTTTAATAGACAAAGTCTCCATAGCTAAATACGTACCTCATAAATAATATGTTTGTATGTGTATGTTTGGAAAGTGAGCCATGAATAGGACGGTGAGAATGTTTATTTCGATGGAATCAAGATTAATAAACTGCACATGTTCTTGGTTTGTATATTTCGATACATTCAGGGTAGGTTTGGTATTGCTCAAGGCAAGGGTCTATTTATTGTTATCGTCTTTCACTACTATCACAGGCCTTGCAATTAATTTTATTTTCAAGCGCTGACAATTTCAAGTTTGTAGTATTGATAGGTTTACGGAGATTGGTTATGTGCGGAATATAATAAAACGTAGGTAACTGTTGCTTTGTAAATGGATGTAAAATTTAATACAATACAAAAAAAAAATACACAATCTTTTTTTTTTAACGTTGTTTCGTTTAGAAATATAATATATTTGAATAACATTCGTAAACCGTTTAGAACCCTCAATAATAACATTCATAAATTGTCCTGAGGTAAAAAGACGTCGCGCTTCATTCAATCCCATTTCGTTTTTGGAATCCACTCAACATGTCATTCGTAGACGAGTAAAGACCTATTTGAGTTGTTTCGGTATTCACTCCTATACACCTTTTCGGCTGTTCTACACATGACAGGAAATATTTTATATTGAATATGTCACGACTTTTTGTAATGTCTTCCGCTTTGCGGCGAGTACAATCGTCGTGAGCAAATACAGCTGATTACGCAGCCTTATTGACTTTAGTTCTACGTAAGACGTTTGCTATTATTACCATTGAAATATATTGTTAGCGAAGCAAGCTTTAGCATTGATATTTTTGATAAATATAAATACGTAACATTGTTTTATCACTTCACCATTTCAGACACCGGACGAGAAATCCATCGCCTCGGTCAGACAGGCCGTGTACTGGATAGTTGCCAGCAAAGACACAACTTCTTTCATACTTTTTTTTAAACTTATAATAGGATCACTTTGTATGTATGGTGTTAAATTACTTCTAAGAAAGAGGACTGTAAACATACGTGATGTGGCTTTAAAAGTGATGTTTTGAGGAGCCGTCACCTACTTTGTGAAAGAGGTATGGAGATGGTTTGGTTAAGTGGAACAAATGAATGCTGAACGATGAGTCTAGTGCGGAAGATAAAATTAAGTGGAAAAATCGGTTGGTTTCGACCCCAAAAATGCATACTTACACCTAACGATATTCTAAAAGAAAAAAAGGAAGGTCAGAAGAATTCGATACCTGAGAACCAGTATAAAAGGTCTAATGCCGGTAAAACTCGTGGGGTATGTAAGGAGTTCTACTCCTTGGCAGAGGCAATGGAGAGCTGTTATCGCTGACTAGCCCGACGAAGAAAGGTGATATAATACGATGCTTATTATTTTTCATGCAAAGATTACTCTCTAAGGGTGTATGCAAATTAAAACAATCATCTCTAAGGAGTATGAATTGCTAATGAATTCATTATTCTGTTTTTTATTAAGATATCATTCTGTTCTTGTATTTCCAGTCAAGTGATTTTTGCGTGCAACACGAATATAAAACTTGGCTGTCGTGATGAAAGTGAACTAATAAACCAACAATTAATATTTTCACGCATCTACTAATAAGTTGTACATAAAAAACGAATAAATGAAGTAACTATGAAAGTAGTTTATTATTTTAGAAAGAATGAATGTTAACAGCTTTAGAGGAATATATAATAAATATGAATAAGTAACACAGTTTGTACCAAAATTATGTTTAAAGATCAAATATTAATTAATAGTACAAAAATGATTTAAATTCGATTAAAGCCATAAAACACTTTGAATAAATAGGGTGTGTTGGGTAATACAGGGATGATCTCCTAACCAGGCTAGACGATCATTCTGGACATTACAGATATATATGTTTCCAATAAAAATAAAATAAAATAAAATGTTTAACATTAGTAAATAAAAGAACACCTAAATTAGTTAAACATTAGGTGAGATGTCAAAATAATGAAATTGAATTAGCGTAATCTAAATAATTTACATAGTATTATTTATAATCTAAATATAGTGTATTATTTCCATATAAGAAATATTTATATTTCGGCGTGCACCTTGCATTCGGGGGATATTTTCCCACACCCATATGCATATGTTCCGCTAATCCGTGCTTTTAGAGAGAGCCCACTTTACTTGGATCTGACCTACCCTCCGCATCGCTATACAAAAGTTCCGATAAAAACGCAGCTGTTTTACATGGTACAGGTCTCTGTTTCTGGTCGGTTGTTCATGTGAATTTGCCTCCTACATATTCACACGCACCCCCTTCGTATTTAATACATGACATGTATGTGTACGACATACGGACACGTGGTGCAGCTATTCTCTTGATTTGTGTCATACTTTAGACAAATTATTTCTTTTTTAATAATTGCTTTATTACCATAATATGGATATTTGTTTCTTTGTTGTAAACTTTATTTAATCCCTTTTTAATTTTGGCGTTCCGAACACGACTAGTCATAGTTTGTTCGGCCCGATCGTCCATACGTCCTGATTCGGTACGGAGCAAACCATATCCGTTGTGCAAATTAGCAGACCGAGGCGGACTCAATTAATAGTAATTATGTTCGCAGGACTACTCTACAGACGGTCAGATATGGTTCGGAAGCGAACCAAATTCCTGGTCCGTTCGAACCAAATTCGAGCTTGTGTTAAAGCTTTTAAATTCACACATACTCGTAAGTAAGTATCTATCCCATACGTTTACAACAAGATGAACAGAAATTTGAACATAAATCCGTTAACAAGATGCGAAGATAAAAAAAAGAGGCAGTCATGGGACTGCTGACAGAAGTGCAAACTTAAAGGGTACGACGAACTTAAAATGTCATATTAACAGGTTGGTGACATTAATTAATAAAAAGCTGACAGAACTCAATGTTTAGATTAGCGCCCTCTAGTGGATCTATTAGCTTATTAGCTCTCCCACTCTACCACTGTTCCACTCTCCCTCCCTCCCCCCTCCCTTCCTCCCTCTCCATGTCTCTCTGACGCTGTACATGTAAATATAAGAAACTCGTCATAAAAATATTTTTTTTTAAATATATGACACTCGGACACATTTTCCATACATTTTCGATCAGGGTCACGTGTTCTGACGCGAGTTTAACATTATTTACCCATCTCAAAATGTGCCCAACGCCGCTAAAGAAGTTTTCACTTCAATAAAGTTGATGCAAGGTACGTACGTACGGTAAAATTTTAAGAGTAAATCAAAAATTAACATTTAAAAACTAAAGTTAAAATTTACGTCCATGTGGTTACGCCTTTTCGTGTCGGTCGAAGTGAATCAATGAGTCGCTTAGTTAATTCCATATGGAAAAAACCTATAATCCCAATACCATAGTGGTAAAGTAAAGTAAAAAACCTATGACATATAGCCTCAAATTTCGTAAATTATTATTTACGACATTTGAGGCTTTCCTGATCGTAAACGGCGATGTCAATACCAGTTGTCCTTGCAAAAAATTGGTAAAAAAATCTAAATTGGTTTCTTATAGGAGGCATCTACTTTAATAAAACCATTCATAGCACGATACTAACTTAAATTAAGAGAAGGAGTAATATGTAAGTATAAAGTAATATTACTGATTAATTTATATAAACGTTTTACACGTACAAGTTTACGTTTAGGAGTTCATCGATAGTTGACCCTAAACTTAGGGTAAACTATCGATGAACTCCTACACGTAAACTTTCGAGAGGTTTTTGAACGGGTGCTATGCGAGGCAAAGGGCGTTTTGATTTATGTTTGAGCCAACACTCCATGAAACTTGTATAGAATAGTTTACAAAGTCACGTCTACAATTATGCTGCTGTTCAATATTACTGTGATTATTCTATGACTAAAGTGGTTATTGTGGACTGTGGTTAATGGTTGTCAACGTTTTTGTCCGAGTCAAACTGTAGCTAAGCTTAAGCTTTCATAATTGTAGCACCTGATCTATAAGGACCAAGTGAGAAGTATATAAGCCTCGTTCGTTACCAATCAATGCTTAAATGTATATTACTGTTCTTGTCAGTTGAAGGGAACTCAATTAAATGTATTACCAATTATTTCCCATACAATACAAAATTTTTCAAAAAGTCTGTCAGTATAAAAATGTAACATAAAAAATAAAATATGTTTGAATAAAACCACGACCGCAAAAGTATTTTATCTGTGAGAATTGCTATTAAGTAGCACAATTAAGATAATATCAGTGATTATGGGTGCCTTTTAGTATAGGTTGGAGCGGCGCGATCCGAAATATAATAAAATTATTTCCTGGGATATTGCAAAAGTTAGGCCCTTTACCGGCACTTTATCGGCCATACGGGGCGTCAATGTGTAATACAACGAGCGCAATTATAAGCCAGTCTCCCCTCGAATGTAAGCACTTTGTTTATGGTGCTTGGGCTCACGGAAGCGGTATATGGGTCACTCTTCACACGTTGTTTCACGATATTCTTCACTAGATAGTAGTTAGCAATTATTATTTGATTTTCTAGATCAGTTATTTGCTTTACTTTTTGTAGTGCGTTGCGTGAACATTCTGTGCATTTTTTGTATTTTTCATGACGATATAAAAACAGACTTGTGTTGCACTAAAATAAAAGTTGTTGTGGCTTTTGGAGAAGTCATCTGTCATTTTAGCCTTCGGTAGCAACAAATGTTATCCAAATAAAAACATATTTCTCTTAAAAACTAACAAAACTTTTAGTAAATAAGCGGTTTCAGGTTGGATGAAATATGCGGTGGTTATTTATGATCCTTAGCCGATTTATAACGAGGTTAGAACTAAGGCCTTGAAATCTCTTTTGAGTAAACTCTAGGTTAATGTAATATTATGCCAGTCACGAAAATAACGGCCAAATCTAAGCTTTTTACTATTGCTAGTATTAAGGGCGTTCACATTATACGTGAATTGTATCGTACCAGGAGGATCTTGTGTTTGATTTGTATCGCTATGTTCGAAAAACAAGCATACGGTCTTCATATTTGCAATTAAAAGCGGCCATCATAGGCTATAACTAATATATTACCTATGTACAATGTACCTACATGATGAAAGACGCGCTTCACTTACTGAGTCAAAATCTTTTATGCTCTTTAAAAAGAAACATACTGTAGTCTCTTGAGTAAGACCAGAAAAAAAGTGAAGGCATTCAAACAAGGGCAGGAGTAATGTGAAGTTTAAGGGTTACGTTAAATTAGACTGCATTTTCTATCTGCTTTAGATAGACTTCATTCTTTACTTAATATTTTGGCGCTACTTGGCCTAAAATAAAAGTATATTTCAAATAATACATACCAATTTCCCAGCTCAAATGATGTTAATCTGAAAGCAAATAAGATCAGTTGTTAAAAAGTTTCGTAAAAGGAAAGTAAGAATGATCGCATCGCTACGGTTTAATAATTCACTAAATAGACGTAAATTAATCACTCCATTAAGCAGCTATTAAATGATAAACGTAGTTTTCTAGTAATCGTACCAGACACGGGGTAATAACTCATTGTGAAGACTAAAAACGTTAACTTTGAAATATATTAATTTATGTACGACGTATCGTATCAGTTTTGTACGTTGTAATTCTGTAAACAGTAGAACTTATAATTCTGTGTACTTACTTTTACAATAAATACATGTACCATTATGTAACGTGCGTGACTGAGCGTGGAACGTTGGGTAAAAAATTCAAGGTCAATATCAACTCCTGTTCTGTAATCCTCCAAACATCGTGATTTTATGCTGATTTACTAAAGCCCTTATTAATTATATTTCATTATAAAGTATATGCAATTACTTTGCGTATAAACATGCTCAGACAGTTCAAGACATATTGAGACAAAACAAGAAAAGATTTAAGAAACCCATCGAGATCAAAAAGCATTCTGCAACACTATTCTATTTCAACCGGGGCGGGGATTCGTTTTTGATAGTAAGCACAAAACTTTATTCGTTCCACTTCAAACACCGGCTGCTTCCTCTAATGCATCTGCTGTGGAAATAAATACGAGTCCTTGTTTCCTATGGTGATCAAGCCACTTACGATTAGCCACCGCGAACCGTGACAGGTCATAGCTACTTCAAATTACGTTTCTTTGTGTTATGTTAGCGACCTTTGTATTTTTTAATTTTAAATATAATTGCAAAAGTTCTCCCAGAGTTCACACTAAAAATCCATGACGAATTAAATTTAACTCTGTTTAACATTTAGGTATATTTTTTGCTTAACCTTGACTTAGGCTATTTGAAAATTACGTCGGTAAAATTATTATGATATCAGTCGTAAAACCGTGTAATCGTTACGAAGTTTATTTAATAGCTGCGAACCAACGAGGGCTGGTTGTCTAAAATCTTCTATATAATATTAATTAGAGAAGGGAATTCTTTGTACCCCTTTTTAAGTTAATGTGTTTGGAATACTTACAGTTTATATGGAGAAGAAATGCAGAAAATTAGAATTTTGATCAATGTTTGTGTCATTTAAAAATAATGCAAAAACGGCTACAAAAAGCTACAGAGGTCAAGTGTTTATGTTGACCTGTTAAGGTATAAAAATATGTACAAGGACAGTTCAAGTTATACTGGCCAATAGTATAAAACAAAACATTATCATGAAACATTAAAAAGCATCTAGTACAATTAAATAGCATAGTTACGTACTGCACGCACATCAGTCTATGTGTAAATGTATTTATGTATATGAAGTAAAGTGGCGAAACAAGTAACTCTGTCTAGCCGGCTGTTTGAAATCTGCAATTTGCTTCTACATTTAGAAGCGACGCGTCGACACTCGTCTTGGAAATCCAGACAAATGATAGCCTAGCTTATTTCGCGTAATTTTGTTAGACGCTTCCTCGATTTATTTATATAAGGAGGAAGCTATAAGCCTGAGTCGAAAGAGTTGACACGTCCTTATAAGCTTGTCCATACAGTCTAGTAATTTGAATACACAAAAAACAAAACGATGATTATAAAATAAAATTTTATCGATATTTTATTACGGGAGAGTTACTTGCAAAATTAAGAAAAACAATAATAAAACTAAACTCAAAAATAAATAGCTGCATTCAAAGTTTTAAAATTGTATAATATTCGATATTACTGTTTCGGCACGTCAAAAAAAAGGATACACAATATATGTACCTATAATGTTTCCTTTTTGCACAGTGCTGATTAACAAAGGACTTCTGAGTGCTTCTGTGGCTTGCTTGTAAAATACTGCGCATAAAATAAAAAAAATCTTCCCTTATATGAACACTACTTAAACGTTTTAAATATTGGTTATATATGGACGATTATATTTAATAGATGTTAAAGTTTGCTATGTCACATAAATTTGTTAGTGTTTGTAATGATACTGAACAAGAAATTGCACAGTGTAACTAATGTACAATTTTCAAAATATTTAATAATGGAATTGTTGTTTTTATGTAAATATAAGAACTGTATTGTATTTATGCACTCTTTTTATGTAAAATCCTGTTTCGTAACAATTTTTTGTTCCATTTAAACATCGCGGCGTCGGTTTGTTTTTATGTTGAGGGAAAAAATGCGAAACCGACGCCGACCGCCGGTAGATGTACCACAAAAAAGAACATAAACTTTTGTTTGTAAACGTGCCCTTTTATACATAAAACGTAATAAACGTATATTATGCTGAGTTCGTTAAATTAAGTAGGTAGGTAGCTGAAATAAGTTACGATTAATTGAAACAGATAATAACAAGTAGTTTGTGCGTTTTGTTTATTATATCTACCTACATATAAAATTTTAGTCTGTTTTATATTTAATTCTCATTGAAGAAATATATAAAACTCAAGAATACCTCATCTGTGAGCTAGCGGTGAACTAATTACTAAATTTTACCTGCAAACGAAGTTCTCGCCGTTCATGCAGTTCAAATAAAACAGCGTCTTCGTGCCGTCTGAGAATAAAGACAAAGTTCCACGCAAATTTTTATTTGAACAGAGTTGCAAAGCACTGTGTTTTTTTTAATAATACTGAAATTTACAACGTAATTTTATAATATTAATCTCTTGGTATTGGACATTATGTTTGATATCTATTTATTTACATCAATCGACATCGATCCACTTTTTATTATATTTTTGTAGGTCGGGCAATCTCAAACTATGTGCCTACATAACTTCGATATGAAGTCATCACTGCAGTGTTTTGGTTTATCAGTTTTACTTACGATAAACCTAATTAAGATTGATATAATTGTTATTCAATAAAAAGGCTTTCATGTTTTACGTATGCAAAGGTATATCTGGTGCAGATATAAAAGTATATATGGTTTTTATTTAATATTTTTTCCATACCTATTTTGAATCAATATTACACTTGATCAACATTGACAACCGCAGGGTATGAAGTTACACCCGTTTTTTATAAAATTGTTTACAAAACCTATTCTTTTTTTTATGTGTAATTTTAATTAATAATGAAATCCGAAATTTATTTATTTATTTATTTATAACTTTTACACTATCATTACAGGTACATATCAAATAACTGTTATATTAAATAAATAGCAGCCTTTTAAACTTTCGCGTTCCATGATATAATTATGTACTTATATATATATATATATATTTCGTGATCGCGTTAATTCCCGTATAAGTACATAATTATAAATAGCAGCCAATAGAAATAACTATTCTGACATTTTTTTATTAGATAATATGACATGAGTCTTATTATTATATATTATAACATGAGATTGGTGATGATGATGACAGCGTTGAATAGAATATCAAGCTAGTCTACTCGAACCTATTTAGCAAGGAAGTTTGGGGCTTCTGTTATCGTTTTAAATTGGATAATTGCTAGTTACTGTGCTCTTGTGTTCAATTACTTCCTCTGACATAATTTAAGAACACTAGCTGACTTTAATTAAGTGGATGTATGGAGAATAGAGGAGACAATCAAAATTACAGGGCTGTGTCAAGACCTACTAGGACAAAATTAAATTTTGCGTTAACTTTAAAATTTTCTTATTAGTATTATTATTAAAAAATCAGGCAAATATCATAAGTCTAAATTTAAATGGACGTCAGTGGCAAAACACAAGTTTTGAAGATGAACTTCATATAGAAGCCTCGGCTGGACGAATTCTATCTAGCCTTTCCAACACTGTTTACATTAATATGTCTTCTGTTTATGCATAATACAGTGGTAATTCCGGTAAAGAAGTCCCACTCCGCCAAATCATTTAAGTAAATAGCGACTCTTGTTCCGATACAATAAAGTTGCAATTCCGGTCGCACAGAGTTAGTTACCTAGTTATATTCATCTCGAAGTTGCCTCTCTTTCTATTGCGTAACTTTTATCTGTACTGACGGCACCGTGACGTTAGGGTTGTCTTTTTTTAAAGAATTAATTAATCTGAATATTTAATTACAACTAACTTATACCCTATTTTTGTATATATATTACCCTATTTTTGTGAACAAATAAACCTAGGCTAGGTACTAATAACTCGACAGTCTAGTGCGACTCGGCGCGTAAATGAGCATACCTATAATGCGGAGTGGGCCTGGCTTGACGGTACCCATATAGCAATGGCGCATTGTTTCCTCGTGGAAATCGGGTGACTCCTATCACTAAAAGGAACATAATAATATGCAAAGTCATGTTTAACTGCGGCTTCTCTAGGTAAGTTATTAAAATAACAAAGAGTTACTTGATTCCAATATCTGATTTAAAGAATAAACAAAAGTACATTCACGAGACTTTAAATAAAGTTAGATATTGTCATTTACAAAAATATTTAATCGATATTTCGACGATATTAATTAAACAAGACTTATTGATGAAGTGGTTACAAAGTATCTGAATGGGGCTTGTCATGAATAACTGAATGTCGTCTTATTTCATCTCAGTATTTGTGTAAAGTAAAATTCTTTTGGGATTTTCTCATTGTAATTTATGAGTATTTTCACTGTACGTTATACATTTTTATCTTTACTTTGTTATTATGAAAATTTACTGTCTGAAAGCTTTAAATAAACGTATCTACATTTATTTAAGACATTTTATGAGAAAGCTCCAACGTAAAAATTCAAATAAAATATTAAGACGCCAGTATCTTACTAGAAATGATTTTTACACACAGAGGACGTGTTTAAAGGAATATTTTATATTGGGCTAAATAATATATTGTAAAGCTCATACTCGTAATTTATGACTTGAGGGATGGAATCAGGGATCCACCAGAGTGTTTGAAGATATCAATCAAAGGGAGATTCCATCGCTCCCTATTTAATGCTTCGTATTTTTACCAAAGAGCATTAAGACTCATACATACGTATATAATTTTACTGAAGTGCGCTTGAATACTTCTTGGTACTCATAACATAGTACTCGCATACACTACTCACTAGCAAAGAGCACCAAAGAGAACACGATGCAAATCACAATCATTTTTTATAGACTAATTATTGCATCGGACTCCGCAATCTTAACAAATATTGGATGATTACGAAGGTACATCATCATTAGGGTTTGGGTCCCGGGACGTCTCAAAGTCCAGGGGTTTTTTGTAAATTTTGTCGTCTCGGGTTCCAAGACTTTCTGGTTGACACTCGAGACACGAGGAAACTCACAATCTCTACTCGGAACACGACACGAAACTTTCGAAACAACAATACAATTACAACGACGTGGAAATTGTATTGTTGTAAAAATAAATTATTTGGCATTATCACAAAAATTTGAAGTAGATTGGTACAAAACTGTTAAAGTTCCGATTTCTTTAAAGGACTATTTTATTAAATCAGTAAAAAAGTCTATTGATATTGCTGGTTTATTATATTATTTGATTTATTTGATAATTATTAATTTCAGTATGATTAATATGATTCCTAATCCCAAGACTGTTTTATATTTTCAAGATTTTATTACCAAACAAATGAATATGTGATTTTGATTTGAGTATAAGAATTTTACCAATGAGAAGGCACTAGTGTATAATGATTAGTTCACTATAATTACTAGTTTGTGTTTTAATTATAAATTTTACTGCCTAGAACTGCATCTGGGATTATTAGAATTAAACATAATATGTATTCTGTACAATTTTGTTTTAGAGTTTTTTCTTGATAAATCTCGTCAAAAATGAATTGGATCCTAAATATATTCTGAGAAGTCTCGAGATTTCCCAAACCTTAATCATTCCCATTCACATGCATCTTTATAAATACAATGATTAATTTGTGCATCATATAAATTAAGTAGTTGTCGCGAGTGGGAATCTAGCCCAGGCCGCAGTAGTCAAATGCAGTAGACGGAGTGATTACATTTATAATTACGCCATGCAATTCAAAGTATGAATTCTCTCTTTAATGTGCAATACGTATTTCGTGCTAATATGTACTCACTTCGACTTGTGTGAAAATGCCGTTAACTCGCGGATGACGACAACTTTTAAATGAAATGTTCAACTGAACAGTAAACGTACGAGGTTACAAAAAGGTTTGCGTTTCTAAAACAATTTGTTACGAGTTTAGCAATTTGGAATATGATTGTTCTACGCAATTGTTCGAACACTAAACATGCGAGAAAATATAGGTACATGGTCTTAAATAAATCGCTTTCTTGCTAAGATCGCAATGCAATAAAGTCTCAGACTAATCGATACTTACTCGTAGTACCTAGTCGAGTCGTAAATGTATTCAGTTTTATTTTTTCTTGCATCTCTATCTGGTAAATACTATTAATTATATACTACTAATATAATTTTATACGTAGCTACGTTTTATATTTTAAATACCATAAAAAGTATTCAAAAAATATATTAATTTGTAACTATAATATATGTATAATTTAAATTGAATTTGCAGGTCGTATTCTCGTAATAGAATGAGAATACGTGTTACCATGATTGTACAATTGTACATATATTTATGTTGATTAATCTATTTCTAAAAGTTCCAGGACATGCTTCAGAATTTCAAAAAGAGGTATTTTTCTATTAAGGTCCTTAGTTTTCGAGAGTTCAGTACATACACGTATAATTTCGTTTCTTTATTGCCTTCTATTGACAATATGCTTTTCGTGTAAGTTGTTACTTTATTTCTTACAGTTTTCTGGATAAGCTAACATGCTGGTTTATATGAGACATCATATAAACGCTATTTTCAAAATAATTGTTTCAGTCAAAACGCTAATACTGTATTATATCTAGTAGTGAAATGATTAATAATAATTATGAATAATTTTATTACTTTGGCAACTTGTATTGAGTTCCCGTCAGTTTTATCTATTGGAAACAAACACAATTGCTATTTGTTTGAAATAGATAAAACTGAGACATGATTGAACTTTCATCACAATTCAACAATGGTTTTTGTGTTTTTATTAGCATATGTATTGAGGCAAATGTCTATAGCTATTGTTTATTATTGCCTCAACGCATATTGTAAGATACTAGTCCCAAACGTGAACATATTAATATTACTGGTAATGAGTGTATACGCAGATAATTGATAATATCTGTGTATACACTCATTACCAGTAATTTGATTGTAATGATTTTTACGATCGCAGTATAAGGTAGGTGGATACTATTGGCAGTAACAGGAAAGATATCACGACGGATAGGACGGATATAGTAGACGACCACTTCTATTAATTATCACCTTAAATATCACAATATTTTTTGACGTTTTTGCCTCTTCAGTGGTTGCTGAAGGCACTGTTGTGTTATAATGCATTTCTAAGTCGAAGGATTCATCATTCAAAGCTGTTATATCTTGTTATTTAACTAACGCAGGCTGAATTCTTGAATTATTGTTCAATTGTTCATGAGTAGATGGTCCCCGTCTATGATTGCTATTAATATTCTGTTTGAAAAGGGAGCGCGTGAGTGGCACAATGGCGGCGCTGGGCCTAATAATTTGACAGCTTTGTTTGTTGTTGAGGGCGTTTTTAAGAAACCATTATTATATGTATTTATTTTTTTTCGAACTGCAAATCTAAATACTTGGTTGTTGCTATAAAAATTAAGTAGATCGACTTAGAGTATCTTTAAATTAAAAATACTATTCTTCCCTTTTTGACAACATATTGGTCTGTAAACTGAACATCATCATCATCTGCTTACCCTTATCCTAATTTTATTTGGGATGCAATGTGTTTTATTCTTCCATTCTACTCTATCGGTCGTTATTTCACTGCTTACTCCCTTTCTAGTCATATCTTCTTTCACACAGTCCATCCATCTTTTCTTTGCTCGTCCTCTTCTCTTGTACGCGTCAATATCGATACATAAAACTCTTTTCATCACATTTTGCTCATCCCTCCGCATCACATGTCCATACTACGATAATCTATCGCCTTTAATATATTCATTTCTGTAAACTGAACATAAAGAAGACAATTTAAAAAATAATCTTTCATAAAATTTTTGGTGGTGGATTTATTTCCAATTGAAATGGACCACCACCGTGGTAGAGCCTTTAAAATATACATAAATATTATAGTTATTGCGTAACATAGGCAAAAAAAACCAGAAGACTTCGCTATTATTTTGAAGCCGGTTGCCGGACACATACTAAAAAACACATGTCAATTTGTTTGAGGTAACGTGGAAGCACTATAACGTTACTAATGTTTTTTTGGTAAAGTTTTGAGATAAAACATTTTCTTTACAAACGTCATTACTTCGATATTCGTCATTATTCGACAAAAGATAAAATTTTAAAAAGCCAAAACAATAAGTTTTTGCTTTGTATAATTTGATCTTTAGTTATCTTGTTTCGACAATACACCTTATAATTATTAAATCTAATTAGACAAATGCAAACTGTCCACTTTTCTATCATTGATAGTGGTCAATGTCAACTTCATTTGCCGATATGTTATACCACATTTTCACAAATAAATATTTTGTATTTGTATTTGTTATTATTAAGATCGTTGCGGTCTGCTGGCAGTCATGGCCCTTTGCCAAGGTCTCCATGTTCAGTAGACTGATGTAACAAAATAATAATAGAAACGAATTAGCCCGTTACTGATTCACTACAGGGTTCAAGATATTACTACTGCTTGCAAATTTTGCCCTTGGCGAAAGGTGACATAATTGTAGCTTTATATTTAAACTAGCTCTGCCTCGCGGTTTCACCCGCGTAAGTTCCGATGCCGTGGGAATATCGGGATAAAAAGTATATGCCTATATGTTAATCCAGGTGTCCAGCTCTCTACATACCAAGTTTCATCGCAATCGGTTTTGTAGTTTTTGCGTGAAGGAGCAACAAACATCCATACATTCATACATCCTCACAAACTTTCACGATTATAATATTAGCAGGATATTTAAGAAATAACGTTAGTTGTGTGGATAACGTCAGACGACTGTTATTATCACCATATAACAAGTTAAAGATTCAGCTTCCTCAAATTAAAGGGCTATTGTATTATACAATGCGGTACTAACAGTAACCTTTAAAATGACGATGATTGTGTTATATAACTTATATAAGAAAGAACAGACACATAATAAACATATTTAATGACGTACCGTTCGAAAGTTTCACCATCTACTATAACTAATAGCTATCGGCACGAACAGTAAATCACTGATTTGAGCATTGATCATTCAATGGCAACGTCTAACAATGAAACATTCATCGCAGGCAGTCACTGGAACAGTCACGTGTTCCACCACCCTATACGTGCAAGCTTAGATTATGACCTCTATATGAAATAAGCGTACAAGCATTTGTTGTACAAGATTTTTATAAATTAATTACACAATATAAAAATATAGAACACCTTTACAATTTTGTTGGCATTTACTATATATCTTCTAATGTAGTTCGTAATTTATATTTCAAGGGTAAAGTTAAGTCCAGGTTTATTACAACATAATAATATTTTCACGATCTCAGACATCAAACGGCATGGAGCCTCGCAAAAACAAATTTCTTTTTTTTCATTAGTATTTTTTTAAATGTATTGCGTTCCCTACACTCATAAATATTTTTACTTTAATTCATCCACACTTAACTGTAGAGGTTTTCTTGATAACATACAACTCTATACTATCACTTGAAACACACCCCAATTTTACAGTTATGAATCCGCTATAAAAAATCATGGGCCATTATACTGTCGGCCTATAGATTGCATGGTGTGCGCACGCGCCGCGGCTTCCGGCCGAACGCTTATTGTGGCGGCCACCGGAAGTGCTTGATACCATCTAAACGTACACTAGTATACTTATGGTACTAGCCGAGTACAGCAAGAGATGTTGACTGTATTTAAATGCCTCATTTTGCATATCTTTATTCACCATTTTGGATGGAACAAGGTAGCAATTTTGTATAGTGGCATAGAATGAACATAACGTACTTGCGTATAAGTAGATATATGGAAATGTTATTGTTTCGTATATCTGGGTTGTTATGGGAGTTAGGTAAACATTTTCATTTGCATAACACTGTTTTTGGAACAAAACTTTGTGAAATTGTTTACGATAACTAGATACTAGATTCTTACGCGTCGTTTTACACACGAGAGTATGTCTCTTTATCTATATAATTATTTCTGTGTTATTGATAACTTACTTGAAGTTCGAAAAGATAAGAAAAACATAAGTTAACCGATGTTTCTAAAGGAAAACAATTTTCAAGCCCAACAATCTTCCAGCATTATTTCAGGACCTGGTACATGTAATTGCGGTTGAAGTTTTTGCGTGAAAGACGAATATTCTAATACCACCAACAAACAGAAAAACGACTTTTCACAAAAACGACTTAACCGATTTTGATGAACCGTTTGAAGTTCCTACTACCCACCTCTTGGCTTCATCATCAGACCATCGTTAAGCTCCGAGTCGTTAAAATAATTAATGTTTATTGTAAGTATAAGTAAAAGCTACATCACGAATAAGTCTTCGATGTCCATTTAAAAGTATATTCATTTTCTATGAAGTATTATGTAGCTTTGAAAGTACACAAAGATTTCACTCTATGAGTTGGCAATGTTGTGTTGAGATGCGATGACTTGCGACCCGCCGACTCTAATTGACTTTTGCAAGGTGAAAAGCAATTTCTAAAACTATTCTGGGGTTACTAGCTATGATTTGAAATTTCGCTACAGTATTGCTACAAAGAGATTGCATCATGTGATTTATCGTATCATAGATAAATCTAACATCACTTTATTTATTATTAACTAGCTTATGCCCGCGGCTTAGCTAGCCTTAAAATTATTTTTTCCATTCCTTGGAAACAGTAATTTTTTAAATTGATGTCCCCATTCTTAACCCCTGACATCGCATATGCAACATTTAATGAAGATCGGTTGAGTAGTTCAGGCGTGAAAGCGTAGATAACAAATAAACAAACAAACTCACAATCCCATTTAAAATATAACTCATTTTAAAGTTATAACATTACAGCTAGGACTATCTGTGCCTCGCTGTTTCACCAGCATTAAATTTGATTTTTACATCTCGCTTTGCTTCCTTCCCAATAGCTTACCAGATTAGATACATACATATATTCACGCCTATATCCCCTAAGGTGTAGGCATAGGTGTATTAATCACCCACATGTTGCCAAATATATAATATATATAATTTAGTCCCAGTTACGTATAGGGGCAAGCCTACTGTCGGACACTTCGGGAATTAAAGCTCGGAAAATTGAGAGTACATTGAAAAGGAAAGGTAGTTAAGAAGGGAAGGCATTGGAAGGAAAGGGACATTGCTTATACCTACGGATGGATTGGGGAGGGTAAGCGATTCCTCCTATTTAAGGCGCAGTACGGCACACCGTGTGGTTTATTCGGTACGATTCCTACATACCGCCCCACCAAAAACCCCGGTGGGGTGACGGCCCGAAAGGGTTTCCACACGCACAAAACAAAAAATGTCGCATAGGTCTAACTCGAACTGGTTGTTGCCGGGAAGTCCGAACCCTCTAATCTTTGTACCGTTTACCAGATAACCAATTAAGAGATTAATTGACGTCAAATGATATTGCTTTGCAACTGTGTTAAGAAGCTCGATGTGATAACAACTTTTCTAATAACCTCTGTATCTAACAGGTAATGAATCTTCAAAGTGACTCTTTAACTTTATAATATAGATGTGGCCAATAAACTTGTGATACAAAATGGACGATAAAATGGATAAAATAACACAACAGTATTTTTGATTCTCTCTATCACATAGCCAGAACATATAATATTCGTAAATTGACGCAAAATTAATAATACAAACTTAGTAACTGGATTTAATTATATTTAAATTCGGTTACGAAGAGTCTGAGAGTATCAATCCTGTAAACTTCCCATTCCAGATTTATTCGTTCACGACTGACGATTTTATTTCCTTCAATTACTAAAAAACTTAAAATTTACATTAAGATTAGACATTACTAAACTATATCTATGTTTTTTTTACTTCTTTTATGTAGAAAAGGCCTCACAGTTTAAGACAGTTTAGAAGGTACATTATAAACTTGAACCATTTATATAGTTCCTACATCTCTAACATAACTTATTTGGAGTAATGGTAGTTACGGTATTGTTATCATGCAGACAGTGACCGAGTCCATGTATGTATAACCGGCCCATGATAATTGGAGCGTCGTTCCGGACGCATTGTTCACCAGCTTGTTTGTCGTTGTAATGTCTTTCCTTTTATTTCCTTTACACAATAAACTCAGCTGTGATTGACGAAACAGGATTGTAATTCGCGCAATGAAAGAGCGGATGCACGATGTCTTTATCGAATAAACAATAACAATGTTTCCTGAAATTGTAGCCTTGTTTCATTTCATTATCAGACGTACAAACTGGGTCACGGAATTCGCATTTGTCATTACAATAATGCTAAATTGGTTCCTTACTTTTTGTGAAGGCTACTTTAGAATGTGAGGCTAAAGGTTGGCTAGTTATTTAGTTAAAAAATGTTTTGGGGTAAATCTTAAGAATAGTAGAACTTGTTCGGAAATGTTATAAAATCAATGAAATTATCGGCATCAGAATTATTTGTCACCTTATTCGGTGACAAATAATTCTGATGCCGATAATTTAGCAAAACCTAATTTGCTTGAAGACTTCCGACCAATGTTGGTTGTATTAAATTTTGGAATCTCGGGGACTACATTGTGAATAAACGATTGCCGACAGTAACACTGAATTTTTTTTTATATAGTCTATGCTTTTGACACTCTTGGTCGCCCAACCATATACAGCAAGTTGAGTCAGATTTAAATGTTGAATGCAATGGTAACATTCTTAAGGATACATCAGGTACAGCATGTAGGTATAGGTTGCAACATCTTACTTGCTCTTTGGTGATACAATTAATTTGTAATAGTAAATGGCAATTAAAAACAGTTTCTACACTTTTATTCCTTCATTATTTTCGGGTGTTGTCTACAATGTATTGGGTTGGTTTCGATACCCATCGACTAAATTGCAAATCCTGCACCTTAGCCATTACGTCCCACTTAAATTACTGCTCATAATTCGGCATCATCAAAGTACTTCTAGAAAATGCATGCAAATTTCAGGTCATTTATTCGAAACTCAACTATTTACAATTTTCTGATACTATTTGAATCAATGTGTCTACACTTAGTCCTCTCGTCGGTCTGTCAGAAAGCTTTAAAGACAGACACGAAATGATTCAACAGTGTGAAAATATTCATGTAGACTTTTAGTGTTCAGTATGCAACAGCAGAAGCAAATAAATCATCTGCAATCAATGACATTACACACAAAAAAACAGATGTGTCACTAGCGACCTATCAAGGCTTGAATATATTCTAATTAGGATATAATAATTGCTATTAGTCAGCGTACGGCGAGAATAGTTAGATATTTACACTATTGCTTTTTAAATACACTGTGCGATCGGATTTTCATACATATCGTAATGTATTCATAACTTAACAAATATGCGCTTTATAGTATCATTAATCGCAACAGATTAAAGTTCTTACTTCCAAAAAGTACGTTTTGGGAGTGCTATAATATTCTTCAGACCTACGTCAATAAACGAACGCGATGGCGGCGTCGTATCAAGTAAATATAAAATTATTTATGATCGATTCGTCTGATTAGATTGGTTGGCTATAATACCACATTACGGTTCGATCCAAATTAAACGCTAACATGTTTTCGGAGAAATTGCTTTCACCAAAATGTAGCTTAAGAGATCATTTTATTTACATGCATAAAATAAATAAAAATATAAGATGTCTCTGTCTACGCGTGTTACAATTATATTCAGATAATAACAGAGAGGGAACCGCTTACCATCAGCTGTGTGCTTATTTGCTAACTTAGTTGTATAAAAACAGGAATATATACTTAAGGCGCGGTCTTAGCGTGATTTGAAATCAAACTCTTGCACACATGCACGATATGGTTTTACACACAATTGTAAATCTCTCATGGAAGATTACACATTTTATTTAGGCATTTTCAACAAGTACCTGCATGATCATTTTGCTTTTAGCAAGTAATGCTATTTTAATAGTTATAATTTTTTTAATCGTGTGACGTTTAGCTTTTATTTTTTTTTGCTACAAAAGTGCAAAATAGTATACTGCCTGTTTGATGGTAAGCAACTACTGCAGCCTATAGACGCTAGCTAGGCTTGTGTAATTCACTAAGTACTGTTATTACTATTATACATTATTCAAAAGTTACGAATTCGAAAACGGAAAATATATTTCAAGTCCCTGAGGCATGAAATGGCCATGCCATCTTAGAATTACTAAAGTTTCTGTTGCTTTTGTTTCGAATTCTCTCAGCACGAACCTTTACTGGTTTGTATACCTAATACTATCTGAAATGGTTTGTACCCATAAAAATCAGATAAGATCTTCTTAATGTAAAATCGCTTGATTTTTAAAAGTGATTGGTAAAATGTAGTTTTTGCAAAGACTGCAGAGCAAGGAATTATACATACTTATATTATTGTATATATCGCTCCCAAATAAGATACTGTTTGATGTTCTGTTACAAAACAAAGCCACACACACGGCCTGAATTAAAAATGCATGAAAACCAAGGACGATATATGAAAACTGGTCAGTTGTAGTCTGTAGACCTTCGTCTCGCAACCCCTTGTAATTGAAAATACTACAATTGATCAAGATGACAAATTCTTAACAAACTGAATATATCTTAGCGTCACAATAGGTAGCTCTAGTACCATCACATACTTTGTAACGATAGTATGGATACGTCTTTATCGACAGGGCGACACCATTCCACCATTACCTGGGTCATTAAATTGCAATTTCACACCATCTCTCGGATAATAAGGAAGTATTACAGCATTACATTGTGTTTTAGCGTGGCATCGTTGGCATCGCGTGATGCTGGATTACGTTGCAATGCTATAGAAACATTCCATCAACCAGAAGAAATTACATATAATCGAATAAGACGTTATAGTGATAGCAAATAGAGCAATGAGCTGACAGGTAATTTCTGCAATGTCGCCATAATATAAAGAATAAAATATTATAACCGTGATTGATAAATATTTTACATTTCTGGTCTCTTATTCGGCTGTATACCGATCATTGGATGTAGGTATAGCGCTCTAAAACTTGGGCCTAATTTTCGTCCATGTATGTATTGTCCTCGACCGTTCGTGAATTGTGAATTTTGCGGTTCGCCTGTGCATACTCAGCTCGCTGGATTTAACAAACCCCAAGCCCAAGATCGTGCGAAACGTTATATGACTTGGTAATTAACTCTAAGTAAGCTATAACTTTAGCGAATTAAAGTAAAACAAAGTCACAATAGTGGTCCAAACCAGTTATGGCTGGTAGACTTAACTGAAACACTAACATTATAATTTGATATATTCCAATTAAAGTATTTTAAGGAACATGAGCAACAAAAAAACTATTGAACTATACCAGGTGAACTCTAGGAGCAGTCCTAGTCTTGACGGTGTCTATTTTTAGGTACCGAGCCTGTTCCACACAACTCGTAAAAAAGGCTATTTCTGCTTGAAAAGCAATAAAACGTGTCTCTGAAATAATTTTATCCTCCTGCTTATCTCGGCTTAAGGTTACTACTTTTTATATTCTTTGGCAATATAAACACGTAAAAAGGTCTTTTGCGAACCATTTTTCATTTACATTTTAGGACCACATTTGAACATTGGATGTGATTAAATTTCTGAGAAGTGATCAGAGAGATTGGTATCACCACAGGGTTCTTGTCGTGATAGCCGATAACACTTAATGTCTTAAATAAAACAAAAGCGCTAACACAAGGAGAATTGATTAAACAAAACCACATCGATAAATATTATTTTGGGAATGTCATAATTTATGATAGGCATTTTAAAAAAAGAGTCAGAACCTATTAATGAGAAGGTTTTTAAGGTGAACTACATTTAAATTTTTTAGCAAAGGGGTCTTTAATGCTGATGAATAGACACTAGTTCCCAATTGAGATAAAATTGTAATAGGCATTGTCATAGCTGTACCGAGGGAGGTGAGCAGAGATGGGGGGGGGGGGCAGCTGTCTCTCCGGCTTTTGTATAATCACATAGTATTAAGTTTATTAAAGTAATTTTTTGGCAATTTTTTTATTTCTGCTGCGTACGCTTATGGGCATTGTATCTTATCATTAGGTACATGACAATATAATTATGTATACATAAAAAAAATATGTTTATTAACATATAACTAGGTTTAGCGATTATTAGTTGTAATCACTATGTTATGAGTTGGAATGAATAAGAATTGATAGACCTAATCTAGAAAAACAGTTATTGGTGATTCACAAATAGTTTTCTGCGTATGTATGTATTTGTATACATGTATTATTTATTTATTTTAAGAAAAGTGTCTAGGTACCTTTGAACCCCGATACCACGTGTAGGCAAGGGCCGGCAGAGCATAGGGAATGGAGCAATGGAATATTCCAACAATTTTTAAGTGACGTAAATATAATAATTTATTACGATGACAAGATCCAAAACGATGTGCAGACATTTCAGTAAAATCAGCGGCACATTTATTGATGAAACTACCAGCCGAGAGTATAAAACAGACTGGCGGAAGCGGCCTTATTAAGTGTAAATACAGGCTGATAACAGAATAAGTGCTAGAAATATGTCGATTTAAATCATGCTCCTTTTTATCTTTAAATAAATGAGCAATAGGCATCGATGTAAAACCTTGAATATAAACCTGCCTACGCATGAAATCCCTGGGATAAAAGCCTTTATACCTCAACGACCT
This sequence comes from Euplagia quadripunctaria, assembly GCA_963859945.1. Lineage (NCBI taxonomy): Eukaryota > Metazoa > Arthropoda > Insecta > Lepidoptera > Erebidae > Euplagia > Euplagia quadripunctaria. The sequence continues at coordinate 12,471,456 of OY982574.1, forward strand.
ATTTTCTCGATAAGAGCACCTTGGATCTGTACCGTCTGTTTATCGATTTGCGTATAATTAGAAATAGAATTGAATGCCTACCTGTTATATATATATTTTTACAAATATTGAGCTGCAGTGAGTTTGAACATTTAATTGTGTTTCATATTGAAGTCTCGATCGACAGTTGATATCCAGTGTCATAGTCACCTAGAAGATGAGATTAAGCTACCTACCTACCTACTTAACAGGGCGAAGTACTACTTAATTAAGTAGGTATGTTTTTTATACGCCAAATGGTACCACTGTCATTACTCACTTTAAATTATTATGTAAAATTGAGTGATTATTAAAAAGTAAAGTAATAAAATTAATGTAAAATAATGAAAAAACTTCCAAAAGGTAAAAGAACATCAAGCATAAGAAATTCACTCAGACTAAACTCAAAGGAACATAATATTATTGATGGTACATTCGTGATTACTGTTTCATGAACATGTAGGAAGACGTGACCGTGGGAAATATAAGTTAATGTCGGACCAAAAAATTCATAATGCTCGTAAGTGACTCTAATCATATACCGACTATACTAAGTGTGTCTATTTTCAATATCTTATTCTTACCATTCGTAACGCAGTAGTGGAATTATCGAAATTCGTCATTCTAACACATAAGTAGGTACTCCGAGGAATACATAATAAGGAACAGAAATATGCACTTGGCTTTATGTCAAAATCTTGAAATTCTTGAGTAACTTGCCACTCATAAAGTTCCCAAATAGAAATTTCTTACTCCGTGACGACGAATGGCATAGCGATGTGAAGTGGGCGTCAAATTATAAATAACTACCCTCGACCATTTGATCTAGAAGAGCTCAATGTCACAGTTTCGTTCTTCACGCTATTTTTACATTTTCAGTAGTTATTGAAATACTTAGTTGACAGGGAAGTGACAACAACAAAGACATTTTAGTACTAAGTTTAAAGAAATAACTTAAGATAAATCATTGGTTTGTATTATGAAATCTTTGTCATTTCTTCTTCTGTAATTGTTTTATAACTTTATCGAAATAGATATTGAATAGCCGAATAAAAGTTGTTAACGAATTTAAATAACATTAAAACTACTCATTTGTAATAGGCCATCAGTTGGCCAACAGACGTGTAAATCAAAGAGAACGGCACATAAAAGATCTCGATTGTGAAACGAAAGCAATATCGTTTTAAAAATATATTGAGTCGGGGTGGTCAAGTGCTGCTATTAGATACTATGTATAATATGGGGATCGGCCACTTGGGCACGTTTAGCCTGTTTCATCGTAGAAACGTTGTCGTTTAAGACAATAGCCAGAGAGAACTTTATATTCAGATCAATAACCCCTTGTTTAGCTGCGAGCCGTTGACACGTGAATAGAGAATGAAGTATCAGTTTCCCTCATGCAACTCATTGTTAGAAATTTTATAATAATTCTATTTTCCAGAAAGTAACACGGTTCGCAAAAGGTTATGGCGCTTTTTCTTTTTTTATGTAATTTATTTTGACCAGTATCAGTAATTTTATACAACTAAGAACTTTAAATAGTTAGAGGAAGGATTAAATTTAGGTCTAACCATGCGAGATTCGTGACTACTAATGTAAAATTATAATATCCCACCCACTCGAGAAAGTAACGTTAGCGGTACTGGCCGGAATGTTAATGGTTCTAGCAATTATTTTGGATGAACCTCGGCCAACTTGAGTTGGGCAAGGGATAGATTCAATTAGAAAATCTTATGTCGAAAGGCCGTTGGAGACAAGAGCTCAAATAAAAAAGTCATTTTGGTGATTCCTTGACATACTTTTTCAGTCAATCTTGTTATTAAGGAACCTGCCATGAGAGGACTAGACCACGCGATGTTAATAAAGATTTTGTGTGTGAAGTAGATTCTGTAACATTTGTTACGAATACGGTTTGTTGCCATTTATTGGTCACTTATGAATGGTCTTAGATATTAAAGTCAAGTCGCGTTGTTCCCATAGAAGTGGACGTGACTGCCGGTCGATGATACCGACTGAATAACAATTAACTTTTACGATTACTAGCGAACATTAAACCTTGACCATTTGGGTCGCTGGGATTGTAAGGGCCATGTAACCTATATTTAAGTACACTAACTATACTTTCACTCAAATCTTTTATTGAATTTATGTGTTTTACCCACGCGTTTTATACGGGTTATTTTTTGTACTTCTAACATTAGTCGTAAAATAAAAGTATAAATGACGCCATTCAGTCTTCCGATCTAATCATCATCGTAATCATTATGATATTGTTTAATGTTGTAAACATTTAAGTAAACTGCACTTTATACCTTATGAATATTTAATGACTATATCACATTTAAATGTATTATTAATGTAATTAAGTTTAGAACTTCTAAAGTCAAATCGAATTAAATATTGCGCCGACGCAAGTGAACGACCGAACCCCACGTTTATTTTATGTTCTTATAATTACATATCAGTACTTGAGTGTTCGTTTTATCTCTCTGAATATGGGCAATCGAGTATTGAGTTTGTCCACTAAGTAGGATAATGATGCGGGTCTGCATGTTCAATATTGTTCAATCAATATTAATAAATTTCATACTCTGGGCAGCTACTAAGGATCAACTAAGAAAAAAACAGTACATTCCGCAGGGGTCAATAAAGGTCAGTCATCATTATCAGGGGGCAGTCTCAATATTTTTTAGTGTACTCTATTAATTTATTAAAAGAAGTTCCCTTAGAACTAACATTGTAATTAAATATTGGCTTAGATTATAGCGAGATCCAATTCTGTAAACTTAACCAAAAATTGCCAAGAGTAGAAATAGTGCAAACATTGGTCGAAAATAAAGGAATTTCTTTTTTACAACGCAATAAAGAAAATAAATATCTCTTTACATCCATATGTCAATACAATGGCGTGACGTAGCTTTGTGAAGCTTTCCCTTAAATTGATTGCTTGTGATCTGATAAGTGAGTTTAGAATACAATCACCAACATATTAAAAAAGGAAATAAATTTATTTGAAATAAAATGATGTGAATAAATTTCGATTCTCGTAGTTAACGTAATGCACAGTAAATTCGCCTCGGTCAAGTCAATACCAATTTTAAACAACCGCCTACGAATGTTCAAGTCTAACCGATGTCTCTTAAAACCTTTTTATCATAATTATAATCAGATTCCTTTGCTTAAAAATAAAATCTTTATACGAAAATGATTCAGCAGATTACAAACACGCTTTAATAATAAACAGTATTGAGAGAAAGCAATTTTGCATAACAGCGCACTACATTACAGGTTTTACAACTGGCTCGTAGTCGGAGGAATAAACAATAGATTACATAACACTTATTATACCTTATCATAGCATAACTACTTTACAAGATTAAACATACAATAAATATTTATCATTTGAAGTTTAATGTAGAAAACATTCTATAATGAGGTAGATGTTCTATTTACACTACGTCGATTGAACCCAAAATCTAGAATTTTGTACCTACTGGATGTTTCTTGGATTTATTCTGATAACTATCAATAGAAATGTATTTAACGTATTTCTATATAAAAGCCTGTTGACACAGTGATTTAATCACAGTTAGGTTAATTAAAATCCGTAATAATACATTTTTCAAGATTGACACAAATTCATTTATGCTGGCTCCCTTTTATACTAGGTTTGGAATATTGTACTCAAGCATCACACGCGCCGAGTCAATTGCTCGATGCTTCATTGTGTTACGTGACCAATTGATTCAATATTGTTCCTCTATTGCATTATCTAGTAATGAATGAATGAATGAATTACATTTTTCTATCTATGTCACATTAAATTAACAGCTAGGAACCACATTTCAATGTATTTTATTTGACTATGGACTCTTAGCGACTGGTATGTGGTTTACTTGCAGTTTTATTTAGTGCATAACAAGAACATGTCTACAATACTATAAAATGTGTGTAATACAAGACACATTTTTTATATTTTCTTACTATTAAAATATACTTCTACTTTTAGTTCGATTTGCTATTAAAACGTGTTTTTTTTTGTCTTGTATTGTTATCGCGTGTGTGTGTCCATGATACGTTTAAGTTTATCAAACTACCTCGCCTTTATTATACATATACTAAGCATTATATTACTTTTTGCTGAAGTATTGTGTATAAAGTCACATTTGCCTGTGTTGATAAATGCTATAATATGTCTTTTAGCATTGATACTCTAATGCGAGAATCGGCGTAGGTCGTTGCCATTGTTGCGTGGGAACACAGCCCAATTGCGGCTTGCATCCGGCTAAAGTATAAAGAGTAAATAAGTAGTAGTTAGTCGTTGAGATGATTTAGTGTTAATTTCGGCTTATGGCCATTGACTTCAATTGTTTATTTAGTATCTTTCGTGAAAAAGAAGAGCGTTCAACGAATGTATGATTAAAAATGGAGATTTGTTAAACTTTACGCTCAGAGAAATTAGAAGCTATGAAATTTCGTTAGCATTGTGTACGTGTTTTGATGTAGGTTACGAAAATTATTCGAAGTAATGAGCGATGAATCGAATGCCTTCACGCAAAACACGAATTAAATAAAAATAAACGCTTTTAATAATAACATTAAAATATAAAAGTGGTCGAACGTAACAGTCGTGGTACAAAATATTTGTAATCCTTTCCAAAATTAAAAGTGGAGAAAGTGTTCCAACAAGGTTATAAATCTCATTTTAAGTTAATCTATTTGAGCCAGTTAAATTCTTTAGTATCATTTAATGTTAAGATATTATATATTGATGGCAGCTGTATTGGAAGTAGCCAATATCATAACTGCGAAAAAATAACTATTTCAAAATAACAACTTATTTTTAAAAAGTTAAGTAACTATTTACTATCGTATGACATCGCATTAGAAGCGCCTTTAGATTTTACGCTATAATATGTTTGTTGACATTAAACTCGGTCATTAAATTACTCATATTTTGTGTTTGAACATAAAGAATAAATAAATAATATCAATATTGGCTAACTGAATTTCTATTTTATTGTCTTCTATTCTATTTTATTGTATTATAAAAAAATCTGACTGAATATGATACTTTCTGTAATATCATCTAATCGCTCTGCGTGACCGAAATATATGAATTTATATTTAAGTCATCGCATTGTTTTCAATTTTGCCTTTTAAACTCATAACTCCTTTTCATGATTTTCAACTAAATGTCTATCCAAGTTACGACTGGTAATTCAGTTTGTGTAAATGTGGGTTATTTTAGATTAAGGTTACGGATAACATAAACCTAACGCTAACCAACGGAATTAATGAGCATAAAGTAAATGCAAATTCCTTTGGAGTGGTGTTCTATACGCAGTTATTCTTCTCTAAATCTAGCTCCATGAAACTGATTAGGTAAACCGAGTTTTCAAAAACATAAATATTTAAATTATGCCAGAAATAAAGAACCTTGGCGATGAATCACAAGGATCCTTTTGAAGTTCTGGACACGATTTATCCCTTTAGCATACCAATGGAATGAATCAGAGTGAATAACAAATACCCCAATAAAAATAAATTTGTCATCAATTTTTTGTATGTTTATACGACCTTTGTCGTTATTTTTTACTTTTTAATCCAGCAATATTGTTTTAAACGATTCATTACATCCTTCATTTGTGTTTTTCTCCAGGCATAGAAAGTGCATGTTAAGAATTGAGTAATAAAAAGACAATGGCGCATCATTGGAGTCTGTAAGCAATTGTAGTGCGAAGAAATTAATCTACTGGTAAGTAAGAAGTAAGAGCTATAATACCGAGCGGAGTATAGACGGCGGGCGTCGACAACAAAGTAAAACGTACTTTCTTTTCATGTAAAACAGATGGTAAATATTATTATTTTCGGGCACATCTGCGTCCACGGTAAAACGTGTTTCTTTTAAATTAAAAGCATGAGAAGTACAATGATGAAATGAGCGAGTCGATGCCGGCAAGCTGCGATTTGGTAATGTGTGCACGCAGTGGCCCGGTGGCGAAACTAGTCTTCCCTTCACATTGGCATCAGATGTGTGACCCCAACTTATTGCTAACATCAGAGCTTGATAAGATGTAAGAGCAGATACTGTTACAAAATAATAATCGAAGCTTTTAATAAAGTAATCTTCATAAATAAATTGTGACTAAGCCTCCGATGTGTATAGTCCGTGATATACTCTTAAATAGAATGTGCCCATAAAATACCCACGCAAAGCTTATAATATTGCTCTACCTGCGTTTTATAAGCGGCTTCTCGTTCCCCGTCCCATTGTTAAAGATGTAACTGACCCTAGATCGCAAGGTAAACTGGTGTTAACTTTTACCGAATAGGATCAAAGCAGGCAAGTTCACTCAGACGGCTAAGTTAGGTTTATGGATTTGGCAAATAAATAAATCAATTAACCAGTGTACAATATGAACGTTAGTGTCAAATTTAAACGTAATACAATGAACAATAGAGGTTTTACATTTGAATACAGAACAGGCACAAGATTATGTAGGTGTCGAAATTCATTCATTACAAGATGTGCCTCTGACTAGTTTTATCTGCCATATGTTGTATTTTGTTCTTTATCGTATAACTTAGCAATTAGGGTTAATATTTTAGTTAGAGTTATCAAACTATAATATAAACCCTTTTTCTATATTTTGTTCATTTTGTCATATTCGTTACCTACAGACGAAATATTATAATTTTTTTTCCCATTGACCCAATTTTTTTTATCTATATTTTGTTTCTACTCGACCGTTACTGGACACTGTTGTTACGAATGTTGCGATTTCTTTTTAATGCTCTTAGAATAATTCTTGTACCTATAGGTAATAGTAAGTTATTATAAGTAAAGGTGTCATACTAATTTATTTTATGAGACAGAGAATTATTATTGTAGATAGAGGATCCAGGAGTAGACAAAGATAATCAGATTGAATGTTTCTATGTTGTAGCCCTAAATATCAGTAATACAATGAAAAATATAAACATTTTATTGACATTTTGATTTTTTCTTTTGTTTTTGAGTTGATCTTCGTGATTGAAATACTCCGAAACTACTTCCGAAAGAGCTTGAGGTTTGTTGTTGTTCAAAGTAAATATCCTTTTCCGTATTGTTCGCGTCACCTGTGATAATCTAATAGACAGTAAATAAACAAATGGTGTCTTTCGTTATTATTTTTCTTAACACCTTCATTAATGATTCAATGGATTAGTTGTAATGTAAATATCAGAGTTTATGTAATTTAAACACTTCAACATAACGTTACTTACCGTTAATTGGATGACAACTTCAAGTGATCCCGGTACACAACCAATCAATATGCAACCGTATAATACACCGCACGGTAAGAGCTCTTCAATACTCGTAGCTGGGCATCCACTCAACTATTGATTTGCATGCTTTTCTTCAAGCACTCGATCACCAACACGTTTATGGTCAAATAACAATGTCACAAACAAAATCGTCCTACCTATGAATTGTACGAGAGTTTCACTTGTCAATAGTGTCTTGCATCTATTCTACATATAGAATTTTCTACCCACGAAGAATTCGCACTAGATTATAATGAACGAAGCAAAATAGGCCGTGATTTCACTCCAATGTCGTATTGATTGTAGACGGATTGAATTTAAACAATGGCGTATATAAACACAATATAACACCGCGAGGCGTGCACCGCACGTGCCGCCCCGCCCGCGGTCACCTCCGGACTGACGGCGCGAGTTGAATAAAGATCGCATTCGGGTGCTTTCGTACGGTGTTCACTGCGTTCGGATGTCTGCTCGGGGCAGCACTGCAAGGCAAAGTAACTCGATGGATGTTTTTATTTTGAAGCCTTGCATATCATTTTTATGTTGACGTGCAGTTTAAATGGATCCATATCTTTTACCCTTGTCTAGACATAGTCGTCATAACTAATCAAAATGTTGGATATTTTCGTATAGAAAACAAGTCTATTATGTCTTAAAATTAAATGATTTGAACTAAATTGATGTAGGTATGTAACCGGAGTTTTATTAAAAATAATTTTTCAATACGTGTCTGTCAGAATCAAGTTAGAATCTAATAGCTCTTCTCCGCAGCTTGAGCCGCGTTAAAATTGCCTAAGAAAATTCATAAAAACTGACTTCGAATTTTTTTAAGTTAGTTTTTATGGATTTTCTCAATAACTGAGTGAATAGTTCCAAAATAAAAAAAAACTGTAAGAGTTAACTTTACACGTTCCACCTGCTTTTATGAGAAACGAAGGTAAAATAAAAATAACTGGAAATTCAAACGGTCATAACTTGTAAACGGATAGTTCTTTTTTTTTAAATTCCTATTGTACCTATAGGGAGCCAATTTTTTCAAAATCGAATCAGGAACTGCAGAGAGTGTTTGTGAGATGTGGTATAGGGAATACCCTTTACATGCAACCTAATTATCTGTTCGATTATCATACTCGGTATTTTGGCTGGTCACTGTTGTTTATCCTGGTGCACATTGCGCAGTGACTTCACTGCAGTGGGAGGCTGGCGTAAAGGATTAGTCCAAATTTATACCTAATTCCCATACTTCAGATACACCTTTGGCATGTTAGTAGATAGGTACTTAATGCACTTGGTGTCGCAAAGTTATCAGGCACGCATGAAATATTTGAATATTTAGAACACAGTTGTTACTATAAGCACAATTTTTAAATGAGGCTGGGTTGAAAGATTCCACTTATCTATTTTGCCAGGACAGTATGTGTTTTATTTAAGTAATTTATGTCTAAAGTGACTTAAGTGACGAAAAAGACATATGGGTGTAGTTAAGGTATTAGGAAGAGGTTCGCAACATTATTTTACAATGCTGATTTCTCTTTTAGTCTCAATAAAATAATGTTGCACTTCGGTTTTGCTACCGCAATGCAGAGACCTAGAATACTAAGAAAATACTTGTGTGACGTTACTGTTATGTTTTATACAAATATTATAGCTTGGTTATTTTTTTTTAATATATACGTTTATTTTCATATCCAAAAGAGAAAAGATTAATGAAACCAAGAGTAAGGATTACTCACTAAAAACCTGCAGTTGATAAATACCCGCACGCTATATGCATGTCTGCCTGCGAATCTTTAAAGTTAAATATGGCATTCAAAAATTAGTCTCGGCGCCAGAAAACGAGTCGGTCATTCAAATACGCGTATACCTACTGACTTTTTATCAAATTGCATATATGCCAATCCTTTCTAGTTAAGGAAAAACATCGTCCGTCTTACGAACATTATTGAAGCAATCCCCTCACGTTTTTATTAATGAAATACATATAGGTATTTATTGATATAGGCAATATAGCCGTACATACTGTCTTTAAAGGTAGCAGAAGACGATTCGTATATGGCTACCATATAGTGTGTCTGCTTGAATCGTGAATTTAATGAATTTGTATGTAAAATTAACATCAAAATACGAAAATCAATATTCTTTTTTTTCTTTTTTTCTTTTCTTTATTGGAACAAAAAACAGTTACATGTTAAAGTCTAAACTATATGACATTAAATTTACGAAGTGGTAAACACATAACCCATACCATTGTTCGCAAATTACCAAACACAAATTAATTTGTATAAAGAGGAAACAGGTCAGAACATTGTTACAAATGCGCGAGAGCGCAGATACCTAAATATAAATTATAAAAGTACATAAAAATGGATCAGATCCAAACAAAACCAGGATAGCCCACTATGTTGGCAAAGCGGATAATAGTTCAATGGCACAACTTTTGAATTGGTTATTAGATAAAGCAAAGATGTCGATGTCATTGAAATATTTGTTATACGTCTCTACTAGGCGTCGAAGAGGTATGCGGACACCAGCATTAGTCCTACATGATGATTAGTGAAAAAGTTGATACTGGCGCACTATTCGCCGATGGACTGTTCTAGGTACCGTGTAGCATATTTCATTTGTGATGGCTGTGCAGTCAAATCTATTATTACATAAACCATTTAGCATCATGGCATCTAGAAGTAGACGTCTACATTCTAAGCTTAGAACATTGAAATGATTTAACAACTCATTATAGGGTAGTCTAGATCGCGTACATTTGTAATAGGTTGTACGTAAGAACTTTTTCTGCACTAGCTCCAGTCTGTAGGAATATTTAGTATAGAGAGGGTTCCAAACAGGTATATTGTATTCTAGTTGAGACCGTATCAGTGTTTTGTACAGCAACAAAAGTGTGGAGGGTCGCACAAAGTCACGGGAGGATCTTACGACAAATCCATACATACGATAAGCTTTGTTTATTACATTGTCAATGTGCTTGTCGAAGTGTAGAGAAGGATCTAATATCACCCCTAGATCACGAACTAAATTTACTTTATTTAATGGTACATTATTAATGGAGTATGTAAAGTTAAGTTTGTTTATATTTTTGGTGAATGAAATAGTGTGGCATTTGGGGAGACTAAGAAAGAGCTTGTTTTGAATACAGTAATTATGCAATCTACACAAGTCCTGTTGAAGCAGCTGACAGTCTTGTATATTTTTGCATGATTTATAAATTTTAATATCATCGGCGTACATTAAAAAGTTCGAGTGCTTAAAACATTGTTTTATGTCATTGATAAAAATTATAAATAGTAGCGGACCCAATATCGACCCCTGTGGAACTCCAGAGCTAGCTACGATGGAGTCAGAACAATATCCATTGATAACGACTCTCTGTGTTCTATTAAAAATATATGACATAAACCAACGAAGCAAACTACCCTGTATACCGTTGAAAGCAATTTTTTCCAATAACAGCAAGTGATCCACCTTATCAAATGCTTTCTGAAAATCCGTATATACGGCATCTACCTGCACCTGCTTATCCATATTTGAAAATAAATACCCAACAAAGGTCATAAGGTTAGTGCAAGTAGAGCGCCGTTTGACGAAGCCGTGTTGTTCAGGTAAAATTAGTTGATGAATATGAGGATATACTGCATCGTGGACGAGTCTTTCAAACAGCTTAGACAAAGTGGACAAAATCGAAATAGGGCGATAATTTTCCACGTTATTTTTGTCCCCGTTCTTGTAAATGGGTGTTAAGAATGCCTGTTTCCACACCGGCGGAAAGACAGACTCCTGCAGGCATTTATTATATATAATGTGCAAAGCGTAAGAAATAGTGTTTACAGTTTTTAAAAAGAAGTATGGCGGAATGCCATCAGGACCGGCACCTTTGGAAGAATCTAATGAATTGAGGGCTCTTTGAATAGAGTTTTCTGGCAGATAAATATGAGATAGACACGAGGAGAGCTCGGAATATTGATCATAAGGTTTCCAATTTACTGGATCTAGAGTAGACTGCTCGTAGACCGAACAGAAGAAAGAAGAGAATAGGTTGCATATCTCTGTAGGATTATCTGATGAAACATTGCTATAATACATTTTATTAGGAAAGTTAGCCTGATTTTTCTTATTTGAAATATAAGACCAGAAATATTTAACATTATTGGGTATGCTGTCTTCTACTGACTTTATGTAAACACGGAAACAATTAACCATTTCTCTTTGAAATATCTTACGATAGTTTGAAAAGTGGTTGTACTGCGAGATATTTCTGTATATTTTCCATATTGTTATATATTGATTTCACATGAATTGATTGAGTTCGAATGTACGCAAAATATTTTGTAAATATTTTTTTATAACATTACTAATACATGATAATATATGATAAGAGGGATTTTATTGTGTTGATACGAAAAAAAACAATTATAGGTGTCATCATCAACATTTCAGCCATAGGACGTCCATTGCTGGATGGAGGCCTCCTTTAATGACATCCAAGAAGACCAGTTGGAAGCAGCCTGCATCCACCGATGGCCTATGTTTTTTACTTGGTCGTTTATTCACCTCTTTAATGGACGTCTTAAGCTGCGCTTTCCGGCCCTTGGTCCCTATTCGAGAACTTTTGGGCCATCGACCGTTCTAAGTGTCATGTACCCTGCCCACTTTAATATGCTGACTTGTTCGGCTATGTCGGTAACCTTCGTGCGTCTGCGTATCTCCTTATTTCTGATTCGTTTCTGCTGAGAAACACCAAGCACAACCCTCTTCCATTGCTCGTTGAGATACTCTGAGCTTGCTTATCAAGCCCATAGTGATAGACCACGTTTCGGATCTATATATCACACACTGGTCGAAAACTTTTGTTTTAGGCACTAAGGAGTTTTGGACGAAAAGATGCAGCGGAGTTGCCCAAACGCTGCCCATCCGAGTTGGATTCGACGATTGACCTCTTTCTCGAAGTTGGACTTACCTAGTGGGACTGGTTGTTCCCCCAGGTATACCCTTCAACAACTTCAAGAACAGAGTTTTTATATGAATAACGGGGGTAGGCACCACATCGACATTCGACATAACCTTCGTCTTGTCCATGTTCATCTTAACCCACCGCGAGACTCGATTGAGGTCGCGGAGAATAGTTATATATAATATCTTATGTCTATGCAAGAATTAGTCAACAAAAATGCGGATTTTCTAGATATTAGACCGTTGCCTTTTATTAAAGTCTAAGCAAAGTAAAAGTCTAAGTAAAAGCAGTATCATAATTAAGAAAAAACCGTGCTTGCTAACTGATTACGTCTATTAATGAACTAGTACATAGGTTTCTTTATATTGCAGTTGGGAAAATTAAAAAATTGTAATTATGACGAACGCGAATAATCACTTAAAACATTTAGGAACAACGAGGAAACTGATGTATTGGGAGGCTTTATTTTAATTAACCTATGTGTTAGCAAACTGTTTAAAAACACTCCTCAAGAATATACATAAAATAAAAAAAAATCTACCAAAAATAAAATAAGTCTTATGATTCTGCTTGGATGCTAAAACATTAAATAAAAAGCTATACGGTTTTCTCTAGTATCGCTGCAAATGTTTGAAATAATGAAATCGAGTATATTGATATCAATTGACAAGGCCGTCACACCTAAACACGTTCACAGCTTCACAGATGAAAAAAAACAATTACTATAATTACTATGAGTCGCGAAATAATGTGCAGCTTTTACTAATATCATAAAACTGAATAGAATTACTTAGCAGCTCAAAATAATATTTTAGCAGCATTTTTCGTTTAAATATCTAAAATATATTATACTGAAGTTAAAACGAATACTCTCGACTCGTTCCAATAAATTGTCAATTTCCATTTCCATCATGGGTATTCCCTACGCAATTTTTGTTACCCGATAATTCAAATATACTCAGTATACTCAATATATTTGAAATATATTTCAGTGATTGCGTTCTTTAGAAATCGATCATATTATTCGTCTTTACGCAGGCCTTAGTTTAGGCTAAACGATGCTTTTGACAAAAAATAGATACATTTGTGATTCATGCAATAAGTTGTAAAACTTATAATTGTTATCAAGGGAAAGAGACATAGCAAAAGGCAGGTGACAGCATCCTATGAACACGTTCATAACATATTACGAGTTTTCCAAGGTGGTTTAATGTACAGGCTGGTGGTAAAAATAGTACGCAAAACTTCCACCAATATGAACAAGTATCAAAGAGGGATAAGATTTAGAAAAAACTAGTATCATTATTTCAGAAATGTTATAACTGGGTACCATTGAGATCTCATCCAGAAAATATTTAATATCAGGAACTGAGCTTTATTCGAAAGTTAGGCAGGACGTTAAAGTCTGTCGTGGGATTTCCTGGAACAGACTAAGTTTTGAACTTATCCCACACGGCACGCATTATGAAGGGTAGTGCATTGGTCTTCCTATAATATTTACTACTTTGCAGTATATACATAAGGCGATTTTATTCTTTTTTTTTCTTTTTCAAATTCAAATTCTATATCTTTATTTCATAAAATTGGTCACCAATTATTCGAAATCGTCAATTTAAAAAAATAATTATTATAGTTTAAAATTATAGATCGACACGATATTTTTAGAAAGAAATCCCGAAATAGTCTTAAGATGAGACGAGTGCATGACGTAGGTACGGTGTTTTCGTGTGGCGTGCTGTCAATTTACCCATTACAATTCAAAGTAAAGCATTATCTAGGATGGTTTACTCATAGAAGTAAACTATGTGTCAATCACACATAGTTTATAGGATTAGCAAATACAAGGTAATGTGTTGGTCGCTGCTTGGTAGGTCGATGTCGGATCAAAATCAAATTTAGAGTTAAGTATTAAAATAAGTATCAGTTGGGATTGCCTGTGCCGCCCGAAATAGTGACCAAAACCAAATGAATGTTAGGTGAAGTTTTGCTTCGCACGGGTAGCAAAAATTGCCAAAAATAATTTCTTTTGAGCCGATCGCTACCACACTTGCCTGCAAATTTCATCATAACCGATTCAGCCATTTTGTAGTCCATAGGGATTATACATACACACATAAATTTTTAAATACATATTATATAGATTACACCAATGTACACATTACTCGTAACTTAGCAATTAAGGGCTGTAAGTTTTTATTAATATTTTTTTTAAATAAATAAAAAAGAAAAAAGAAGAAAAATAAATAAAATATAAACTTCAGTTCTTTTGTTACCATGATGAATTTTATTTTTTATTATTATATTTTATTGATAATAATAATTTCATTTCAAAATATCCCCTCCTAGTTCAAATTGTTAAAAGTACTTTTATCATGTCACATATAACCTTCTCTAAGCTTAATTATTCCTAAGCAAATTTCTGAAAACCAGACTTCGCATGAAGCGGCTGCTATCTGACAAAACTCAACGTTTTGATAACGAAACATTTATTGACAATATTTTTCTTACAAAAACATACACGGAGGAATATTGTTTCTAGAACAATTATTATGTTTTCTTAATAAATCGAATGCCAGATAAGATAATTTATTAATCTTACTATATACCTTCCTTACTTTTTATTTACGAATGCGATACGAAGCGTGAGTTATACCTACCTGTAATTTATGTTAAAGGTATCACAATGAAACGACAATCGAAATGTCATTCAACCGTTGAATGATCCAAGTCCAAAATAGCCGTGGTAGAAGAGGCTATTCATTTAGATGTTCTATGGGAAAGATGCGACGCATTCACACTGACAGTGATGTATGATACGAGTGTTACAACATGTCCAAATGATTCAGGATGAGAATTATGTACATTTTTCACATTGTTTGGATGGTGACTATTCCTTAAATTTAATTTTATACATGTAATAAATCTATTAGGATGTACAACTGAAATACATATTAGTTAATTAGATTGCTGTTATTCAAGTTTTGTTGGTGTATTAAATTACAAGGTCACGGCGGGAATATTCCAAGTACAAGTATGTATAAAGACTAAGAGACTAATTAACAAATTAGTCTGTTGATGACTCAGTATATATTTCGTTACTTAAAGCTTATTGGTGTATAATGTGTGAAAGCTTCATCTGATGAATTTTGAAATTCTGATGGATCACAGAATTATCGTTCTTTAAAGGTTTTACTATTTAGGATGTGTAATAAGTGGTGGTCGCGTGAAAACTTACTAGGGACGGATTCTATGGACTAAATAAGATAAGATTGTATGCATTTTATAAATTTTAGTATAATTGAAATATAACACGTTGATCGGTGAGTCTTATAAGTAACAGTGTGAGACCCAGAGTCCGTAGATTTTATATAGATCTAGCATTGATCAATATCAATGACATTGACATGAACATGTATAACATGTCGTTTAGAAATGGGCATCTACACCCAGAAAATATTATAGATTATAGAAAATTTTTGAAAATCTATTTTCTTTTAAGTTAAATCAACAATTTGTCAGCTACACATAACGCTCCAAAAATATGACCAATCCTTTCTGTTACGCCCTTTATATATTTACTAATCGGCACGAGAACTTTCATTGCCCGATACAGGATCAGTAGTTACTACCTATGTAGTTCGGCTTGTCTTCGCTAGATGACGTTGAAGTATGTTTTTTGTTATATGTGGAAGTTACCACAGTTGACAGTCGACAACGTGTTCATGGCATCACTACTATTGCATCCGTTCATAGGCTACAGTACTAGCTTACCATTGGACATGGTGTATACTTGTTTACCACCCGAGTGTTATTATATACAATTTTTTTTTTAACTAATTAAGTTAGTGACAACCAGTTCGATTGTAAACAATTATCGTAGTTATAAAGGTCCTCACTTTCCTAAATTTAACAGATTGTCTTATTTTCTGTGTAAGTTTATATTCCACTTTACATTACCTCTACAATAATACATTTTTTGATTCTGCGTCTCATTCGATGTCTGGTCAGTAGCGCGGAGGATTGACCCAGACCTACCTACAAAGCTCCTACAAAGCTATCGAAACTGGACATGGCATAATACTGACAAACATTTCTAAATCGACATAAGATATGTTTACCATTAAACATTTGTTGGTAATTTTGAAAGTCTTGCAGGCTGTACCAGGAAATGAAGCCTATTCAGCGAAGCTATCTAGGAACATGATTGACTAACAATCCAACGGACCTATTGAAACATAACTAACATTTATTTCCCCGCTTTATTTATCTGTTTTCTTTTACTAAAAATGTTTATATTTAGAAAAGAACCTAGTTTTATAATTAACGTTATAATTCCTCTCAACTAAATGCCTTTCTTTTTACTTCTGTCTCACACTAAAACTACCCGTTATTCTTTTATCGATTTTGTCCATCTAAAGGTTGCCTGTAAGAGATCGCTATTAGCGATAAGGCCGTCTATTGTACATATCCACTTTGTGTATTTATTTTAAGCGATATGTCGTTGGTGTACAATAAAGATTATTCTATTCTATTTTTAGAATGTTATTTTTTTTGAGCGACAGTTATAATTACACACATATCAAATATATTATGTATGGCACACGGTACACGTACCATATATACACATACATATTTTATGAAATAAGTGCTAATCACTAAAAAAGGCATCCTATAGCAACGGAAGTTCACTGAGCCATTCGTGCAGCCAAAACATCCGGCTGTTCAAGTGCCAATATATGTATACAATTATGTAGCATGTATATCTGATTCTGACTGAAATGTTTTCTGTACATTCAGTAAGGAGAGCACCAACAGAAAAGTTTCTTACTACTTCAGTAACAATGAAAAGCAAGTTTTTTCATCTGTATAATTTTCGTATTAGGTTATGTATCGAGGGGAAGTTGAGGAAGTGAGTTATCCTCTTATTATATCATCAAGGTATCATCCGATCTCCCTATTCCACACTATCCTAAGACTATGTTTTTCTTGTCTATATGTATAGATACGTGTATAAATAGGTCAAAATAAAACAGTTCAGTATTTTAACTTCTCTGTTTGTCAACCGATTTAGAGTTTCTTCTTTTTTAAGATTCCGTACCACAAGAGGAAAAAGGAACCCTTATATCATCATAAAGGATAATATGTGGATGTATTTATTTACATAAGTGTGAAACACATTAGTGTAATGTATCTAGCATTTCCGCTTATTTAGTTTTAGTTAGATAACTGACATACACAAAATGCAATAATATATTTAAAATAAGTCTGTTTGACAAAATAAACTCAACCGTATTTGCATAAAAAAGTAGTGCACGTGCTACTTTATTTACAAGCTAAAACACTTGTTATGAGCTTCGTTGTCTAGTGTCAAAACGTTGTATTTTGTTTTTAACTTTATTTTAATTTTAGTTTTTGTTGTTATAGAGTCTATTGTAGTAATACTCCCTCCGTGTAAATTTCAACTATTACGGTGCTAAAGATTCAAGTAACCATTATTAAGCTAGCAAAACACAAAAGTATGTATGTTGTATGAGAAGCCTGTTTAATTTGTAACTTTACTTCATTTATTAAATATTTCTTGTTAAAGCTATTACCCATTTTAAAAAAATGATGTGTCTACCTATTACTGTTCAAGAGTTACAGCGATTATTAAGGTCGAGTAAAAAATGCCGAAAAGAACACGTTTCTTGAATGAGGGTAAAATTTATGTTTATTATTTGCTGTTATAGTGGCAACAGAAATACACATTTTGTAAAGATTTTAACTGTCTACATCAGTCACACCCGGGCCCCGTCTGTACATCAGTTACAGCCCGGGCACCGAAAAAATCAGGTTTCTTGTATGGGAGCCCCTTTAATTTGAAATTTTATGTTAATTATTTATTGTTATAGCGCCATAGAAATACATAACTCTGTGAAAATTTGAGTACGGAACCCTAACAAACAGTCGAATCATCGATCAGACAGACAACTTTGCTAAAATAGAGAGTCTTCGTCATAAAATTAGTGAATATTGTAAAAAATTATAAATTATCAGTTTAACAAATAGTGTTAACCGATGAATGTTTTTTCTTTTTCTTTCTCTGGGGCATACATGTGTTATCATTAAATAAAGCTCCATAGATGAAGCGAATCTTATATCGTATACTTAACGCCTTCCTGGCGGTAAGTGTACATTGTGTATTAAGTAAACCTTCTGTACCAGTTATTGCTCTGAAATTAAAAGAAACATGTAATGGATAGCGTTGCCGTATACTTTTCTAATGGACATATCATTCATAATTGAGCATTAGAGGTTTTTAATGGTCCCTAGATGACTCGCTACCTGGGTGGTCGCTCACTCCACTATAATTTAACCCTACAAATCCTTGCTGTTAAAATTATGTGTATCCTGTTCATTTATTTTAATCAATATACTGTAGAGCTAAATGTTTACCTCGCGGTATAATGGTCTTAATTAAAATAGATTTTCATTTTATTACTGATTAGCTTTCGCCCACGTCGATCTCGGTTAACGTGATCCTGTTGAGGTAAATAAAACACTCATTTAAGTTAGTAATGTTTAACAAGAAAACATTTACGTATAAATATTTGTGTATAGAATTTGGTTTATAAATAAATCATGTTTTGATTAAAATATTGCTTCTTATTATCCAACCTTTTAATTATAACCGAGTTGATACGTCAACAAAAAAAGAAAAAATGTTTCTAATTTTAGAAGAAGTAATATTAGTAAGCAATTCCATGCTCTACCAAATCAGCAAGATTTATGGACATTTGTAATCATCTTTTCTTAAATATTTTAAACCATTCAAACTCGTCTAGTTTTCTGCGAGTTCTCCTGAGAGGGACTCGGTGGTCGAGAAACACTAATCAAGCAAAACAACCCGGGCAACATAACTAGGAAAAAAACTAATCTTTATTCAAGTAAATGCAAAATCCTAATACAGTATCAATATAAATAGACAAGATAACATAAACTAGTTGGTGTCTATCTATGTGCAACGATTGTCACATTGCCCTACGTAGCGTGCTAATAGGAGTGATCGGCTCAAAGCTACATAATTATGTTCCTAGTACAAATGCATGCATGGATTCAGTGCCGGTCCACTGTAATTGGATTAAGAGATAACCACTGCAGTTATCTTTTTTATGTTTTACAGCTGCCTGTACAACTAAGCATTAGTATTCAGTTAACATAAAAACAATAGCACAGTTTTTATTAAAACGTATTTCTCAGTGATGTGTGTCTTCTTGTTAGGGGTCGTCCATTAGTCACGTGATGTTTTTAGCAACTTTTTCACCCCTTCTTTCCCCTGGTGATACTTAAAGTACAAAGTATATAGGCCTGTACGCAATAGGTGAAGAAAAGTCGATAGTCTTTCAAATATTTAGAATATAATATTTGAGAAATGATATTTGTTTAGTTTCTGGACTTTGGACCTATGTCCGATAGGTTTCTAAGGCCTAGGTAAACTCAAACCGAAAATAAGTATTCTGATCGTGTCATTCATACAAATACTCAATATGTGGGCGTTTTATATCCACACGTCTAGACAGTATTGTAAGTAAATAACCATATATAGGTATGTATACACAGTGTCAGTAAACATGAATTCTCAAAAAATATTCTGAAATAATTTTATCCATACTATTATACTAACTTTTAAACTTTTGCGTTCCATGATGTATAATAATTGTTTAACCGCGTCAATATCATTAGTTAAGATGTGTTTTGGTTAGCTATTAAAATACTTTATCGCTGAACTCAAAGAAGCAAGTAAGAAGCCCATTTACAGCTATCAAATTGGGCACTTTGGATTATTATGAATCTGATTATCGCTTTCGAGTATCTGGCCTGTGATACACAGACTTCTAGAAACTTCTCGAATTAATCAGTCGTTTTCTCTAAGGGATTGCGGTTGTTTATAGTTATATTTCATATATACAGATTCAACGAAAGTTGTTTCAGTAATAGCTGTCTTAAAATTCTGTGTTACCATTTTTGGATCATTAGTTTGATAATTTTTCCAAAGAGGTTTCACAAAGACGTGTAGAATAATTTAGAATGTCATCAAAAAAGTTCTATTCACATAGTTCCCTCTGGTAACTTGCTATTTCGAGTCGTGCTCACCCAGTAAGGAAATTTGTAAGTGTATTCATGTACTCACGTGCCGTGACCATGTCATTGAGTAGCGTTTCTGATCCAGCTACGATGCTTAGATCCATTAAAAATATTTCCATCGAGAGTGAGTTAGGCTCAACTCACACTGGTGCAGAGTCGAAGCATCACGTCGCGTCTTGTTTTTAACTACAACGCATGGCGACGCGCGTCGTCGTTCGACGACGCTCGCCCTAGCGAGCCCGGATCACAGTGCTGGACCAGTGCAAAGACTTTTGAACATTCGTGGGCTTCGATGAGTTTGAAAATTTCATAAATTTATTTTGAGGCCTCACATCCAAAAGCAAGAAACTAGTTTAAGATTACCTATTAGTTAGTTCAGCACTGTGCTACGTCTGATGTGGTCGGGGTCTGACTCGTCACTGTGCGCGAGTGACGCACGGGAACGCGCGGCGATGTGCTAAACCGCTCGACTTCGCGTCTTTTTGGATCTTCGGTATTAAGGCATTGTTGAAATTTTATCATTGTCTTTTAAACGTTCATTAAATTATTTAAAATTTACTTTTTCATGGTAATAGTTCATGCTAATGTTACTTCAATTCATCCTATTCTAGGAAGAAACTAATATTTACCACAGCTGATGTCCTATTTACAGCTATTATGGTATTATGGATCGAATTAATGATGATTAATTAATGCCTGGTACCTATAATCAATAAACGATTCGTTTTACTTACGAACCGTCGTCCGTAAGAAAAACTAATCGTTTCTTGATTATAGGAACCGGGCATAAAAGGATGACATACATTTAACATTAAACATGTTCCACTACTAACCTTATGGTTACGACTGATGTAGTAACGTTTATAGATAACATGTAACAAGCATAAATAAAAAAAATTAAAAAACCCCGAATCAAAAATCCCATCAACGATTCAAAAACAAATGATCTTCGAAAGACTGAACAGATTTTTTATTTATTTATTTAAAGGTTCGCCTACAATTGTTACACATTTCTTAAAAATAATACATGCATGATAAATAAGGCCTGGGTGTACAATATTAATCGGCAAACACCACATGTATAGAAAACATTCGGATTTTAGTATAAACACAGGTTAGATAACAGGTATTAATGTTACAGGAGGCTTGGCAGCACAATCGCCATGTGGCGATTTTGCTGCCAAGCCTCCTTTACTCCTCTGAGACGTGGTGCGTGTATCGCCATCACATACGCACTCTAGACCGCTTTCATATGAGATGCCTTCGCTTCATCATGAAAATTAGATGGTCCGATCGAGTGCGCAACACCGAAGTCCTGCGACGAGCCAATGTCAGTGGCATTGAAGCTTATTTAATGAGTCGGCAGCTTCGTTGGTGTGGTCACATATCGCGTATGGCGGAGGAGAGAGTAGCGAAGCGCATCTTCTACTCTGAACTAGAGGAGGGTAAGCGAAAACATGGTGGACAACTCCTCAGGTACATAGATGTTCAGAAGCGTCACATGAAAAGGCAACATCGAGCCTTCTCAGTGAGAGGTTATGGCGGCTCAGCGTCTGGAATGGCGCAATATTGTAAGACATCAAATCCGTGAGCTTGAGGAGCAGCGTAAAGCGGACCTCGATGCTAAGCGCGATGAATTAAAGGCCCGTCCATCCGTTGCCATTAATTGTAATTATGTAGGCGGTCAACTTACGTGCCCATACTGTGCGCGAAAGCTTACCGCGAAGATTGGCTATATAAGTCATCTTCGGACACATCAGCGTCGTCTAGCCGACTAGGAGTCGAAGCAGTCGCCATGGCCGAAAACGGTCGGATCATTCATTAATGTTACAATATATTAGTGAAAATTAAAAATAATTTAGAGAGAAAAAAATAAAAACAAAAAAATATAAATACAAAGCTAACAAATAATAATATAGCCTATAGTTTTAAAACTTAATAAGTAATTTATTGAATAATTGAAACAGATTAACATAATTAGGTTACTAACAATAATTAGTTCTGTTGTGAACCTGGATCTTAAAGCTATAAAGGCTGGTACTAAGCATATCAATTTGTGTGTCGAACTTATTATAAAGTCTACTTAGTCTCGGTATCGGAGAGTTGAAGCCGAGAACCGTTTTACGTGATGGTGGGTATAGTAGATTGACAGTATTTCGGGGATACTTACGAGGGACATTAAAATTTATTCGAAATTATAATTGAGGGCAGTCAATGACATTATTTACCAATTTATACAGAAAAATTAAGTCGAGTGATTCTCGTCGTGTTTCGAGCGATGTTATATTAAAAGTTTGTAATCGCTCAGTGTAACTTCGCATTCGTTTTGCGATACCAGTGGAATAAGCTAGAAGATTTAAAAACCTTTTTTGAATGCATTCTATTCTAAGTGTATGGGTAGCATAGTGTGGACGCCAAACGACCGAACAGTATTCGAGAATGCTGCGAACATGTGCGAACAAAACAGTTGTACAGTAATATTTTAGTTTTGGGGCTGTGGAATGGTTTAGCGTTGCGAATTACAAAACCAAGCGCTTTTGAAGCTCTTTTTTTAAATTGTAACTAAACTGTAAACTTTTATTCCTGAAATGGAATGGATTAAACGTTGAATTTCCAATGCAGGGCTGATTAAGTTCTGCCGTATAATTCTCCGTGGTGTTAAATTATACAGAATTGACTTATACACCAATACAAATGCATTTTCGAGGGGTGGCAGGCAATTTGTCAATAATGAATTTAACAGGTAGGAAATTTATATTAGGGGAAGTCTGTAATCGATATTTCGCTTCCGGAAAAAGTTAGACATATCTTGGGGATAGGGTGAAAGGAGTACAAATTCAGCAGGTAAGTCAACAAGCCTAGGTATTAAAGTTGTGTTACACAATTTTTGGTGTTCTTATAAGATTTCTATCCCTTTTCTACCTTCTGTTGTAAGTATCTGTTGTCTGAACTTACATAATTCAAGTTTATACTGGTGTTATAACTCTTTCTTGCTTGTGAAAACATCTACACGTATTTATCACCCTACCGAAGGTAAAATGATTGTCTTTTTTAAACTAAAAACCTCAGGAATTTCTGAGAATCTATGGAATACCATTAGTTATTCTAGAGCTACGGCGGCGGACGAACCTGACGTGGAAGTAATTTTATTTCCGTCAGGAGAACAAGCTAACCACATTCAACTACGAGTACGGTTCTTCAGAAATAAGATTACTATCATAATAATAATAAACACATGAAGGATTGATATAAATGTTTTACAGTGAATCTTGTTGACTTTCAATACACCTCCTAAAATCTTGTTACCATGTAATCGTTTTTTCTTAAGAAGCTGTTATAAATAAAACTATTTATAACAACTCGTTACATGACAACAATCTGACTAATGAATAGTAAAAAAAAAGTAAAAGGAAACCAATACTCGAAGCGTGCGAATCACACAGGAAATCCACGACATCGCATTACAAACTCGCTTCGGTTTCGTAAGAGGTAATCCTCGTGAGTAGCTAACTAGCTACTGATTATATCTACATATATGTATACTATGTATACCTACGTGTCAGATGACAGTACGTGTTTGGAAGCGTCTGGTATAGCTATATAGACGTACAAGTACTAGGTAAATGGGAAGTTGAATTTAATTGATTACAAAAGTAGTATTGAATTTCTTGTCTGCTCTAATATGTTAATATTTCATCTCCACAAATATACTTCTGAGTGAATTAATTGCCAGTTCTATATAGTATAACTTTCCTTTGAACTTTGGGGTTTTCGTGGGTTATTGTGGTTGTACCTGAAGGTGCAATTAGTCCCGATTTCTTATCTGCTCTAATCGTCAATTCAGTAGTATTTATGTATCTATTGATGAAGTAAAGATTTCATCAACGCTATTCATCAACAATACTAGTAGTAGGCACTGATAACCTCCACAAGGGATCATGGACTCTCTTGTGGAGGTTACCTGCGCCTTCTAGTATTGTGTTATTTCAGTTCCTGCGCGTCAGTGCGCGATGCAGAATTAATAGCTACTACATATTTTGGCTTATCGCCCATTCAGTCTTAAAGGATGTGAAGAGGTGACAAAAATTTGTTACTATCAAGTATTATATTTTATTCTCATTGTTATTGAGATTGTTTTTTTTTTAATCATGAAAATAATACCTACGTCTTTGTGATTTTTTATTATTTTACTTTGTCTTGTTTATGGCATCGACATTATTGTTTAATCACTTGATTAAAAATAGTCACACAGACTCATTGGGATGAAATATATTTATTCGTTTGAATGACTTCACAAACGCTACAAGAAGTTATCTATTTTAGTGGTAGATGACATTGTGGATAGGCCTATGAAGTTGTCTATTCAGCTAACCTAGTGCGGCCGGCTAATCTATTATTTACAACTGCGACCTTTAGTGACTACGAATAATAAACATATTGATTAATCGCTTATTGTTGAGCATGTCATAGACTACTGGTGTATGAGCATTTATAACGGCCATGTCAGTAGTTACGGACCTCGCAAGGTCTCTGTTAGTCACTAATTGGCAATTATAGGACTACCTATGGGCCCATTTTTATGCACAGAAAACCAGTAACTACATTTCCTTTTTTTTAACCGACTCAAAAACGGAATGGGTTTTCTATTTGCCGCGTTATAATTTTAGGAAAATATTTTTTTCTATAAATTTTTTAGTCGACTTGCATAATTCTTATTTTGTTTGAAGATGTAATGCATATGTAGGACAATGTGGTCATTTCATTTAAAAAAATATTTGTGTAGTATTCTGTAGTTTTAAATTAATGGTTATTGATATATAAAATATATATCAATGTTAATGGTGTATTAAATTACGTCTTAAAACAGTCAAGATAAAGTCTGGTGACGTAGTACCATATTCATTACGTACGAACGTTGCAAGGCATTGTTCTTGTAACCACCTTATTTTTTCTAATAATTAATATTCGGTTAGTTTGTAATTTTTGTTATTCATGAGTTAATAATTAGGATTTGTTTATGTAAAATTTGTAATTTAGTTCAGACTCGGTACCTATTCTAGGAAGGGGGTAAGGGGTGGCACTGAATATCGTGTTTCTGGGGTAGAGCCCCTTTGTTTTTGATTCCGTAGCTATAGCAACAAAACCCTCTTTAAATATAGGATTCATGGTGCTTGTTGTATGGTACATACATTTACATTGTTAATTAATAGTATGAAATTATAGCTAATTGAATGTGAAAAATGTATATGGCGAGGAAACATGTTGTTCGTGTGCGTTAATCATACTTTATTGATCATTTGTTAGGGTAAAGAAGTAGCCCAGTCAAGGAACTAAAATACGCATACGCATTTTTACTTTTGGATAAATAGTAAAAAAAATGTGCACTGATTAAGAATTTCGATACCTGCAATCTGGATATGTGGGGCGTCACTGATTTTTTAACAATTTTAACAAATAGACTAAGTAACATCACGGTAAGACATTTAGAAGCGGAGCTGTGACTATATACGCATATGAAACTGCAAGGAACGGCTAGTAATCAATAAAAATAACAGCAACATAATCAGGTTAGCTTAATCCTAACTTAGGAATAAGTCTGTAGGAAACACTCTTCTGGTGTGTGTAGCTAGAACAAGTTGCAGAGAGAGCAGCAATGTCTTTTTACTCTTGAGGTTACTGTCGAGAATTAGATGGATAGATTCTCTATCTAAATAAGAAAGGAACAACGACGAGGGAGCCAACGAGTTCGCTGAGAGTGGTGGACATGGTTTTTACAGAGGCGGCGATCAGAGCCTAAACCTTAAACCTGAACGCTTATAATATCTTCTGGCTTCTGTTGGCCAACTTTCTGTTATAAATATACCAGTTATACAAGTATATAAAATATCTTGTCTTCCATATTTAGATAAAACAGAATAAAGAACATTTAGCAGGGGCAGAGTGTTTGCTGTTTCCTTTTCAATTCAAAGACGGCGAATTTGGTCTGTCACGCGTTCACCGTACAACTAAACTGTCTTCGGAGACCCATTTCTCCATCGTGTGGTTTTAGTTTGTACAACTCCAACATAGTCCGCCCTTCTGTAAGTACCCTTGGATTTCTTCATGGAAAAATAATAATTTATGTGAAACAGAATAATAACTAATTATACAGAATTACAAACTATATTATGATATTTAAAGATGAATTACCATTAACTGAACGCCTTGATTTGCCTCTTAAATTGAAGTCACAGGCTAAACTTTTAAAGGTCAATCACAAAAAAAAAATGGAAGAATGAAATAACGAAATATTAAAAAAAAATTGTCTATAAATACTAAACATTCGTAATTTCTGGTATAGCATAGCATAACGTATCCAACTAACATTAAATAAAGTCATTTTTGTGATCGCGTGTATACTTACAGAAAATACTTAAGTTATTTGTAATACCAGTAACACGCATACGAATCTGTCTACTAAGGTAATTGTGTAAAGTAAACAAAATTATGATGAGCGAAGAAAACTGTATCCTCCAGCCTCAGCATAGCAATCGACAGTCGGATTCTAAATAAAAGTTACCTTAGTAGAGCATCCATGATTAACACCTTTATTTTTATCGTACCACTGTTTAGTTGGGACAATCTAAGCATCACATGCTTAGTTTTAATCTTCCACCTTATTATAAAACATGGTCTAACGAAAGTTTTAGTACAAAAACATCCAAAAAAGAAAGTAAAATCATTGTTTAAACCATTTATTTGACCAATTCTTGTCTAATTTTTGTAATAAGATAGTCTTTTTGTAACGGCTTGTTATGTGCAATGGTTACATATTTGTAAAACAAAAAAGTATGCAAAAATATATTAAACACGTTTCCGAAAATTAAAAGAAAGTACATAAAATTTTCTATATCTTGTTATTCTGCATATTACATTTATTATTTCTCATAATTAAAAAAAATATTTTAAATAATAAAGAAAATATAATTATAATATACCTCGTAGATCGCTCGCTTAACAAACTTGCTTAACCCTTTAGGAAGCTTTTCTCCTGAATAAAGGACATACGTATATAACATCATATATTCATTTGTTTTAAACAGTTCGTACATTCGCATGCTTGCATCAAAATAAATAGGTACAACGGCGGACATGTCAAAGGTAAGGTTATACTTTTTTCATGATTTTTTTGGAGATTAAAAACAAACACGAACGGTACATAGAATATAATAATGTTGTTTCGCCCTCGTGTTTAAAAAGGTACAGCACAGCCTCTAAATATTAAACAACTTACAAAACACATAGAACAATCAGTAGATAATATTCGTAGTGTCTCGAGCCATGGTCACCATACAATTAATCATGTGGGTGGTCGGCCTACACCGGTGATGAGAAATGTTGATCTTTGAAAGCTTAGTAGAGCCGTAGAAATTGTCGGTCATTATGAGTGGATCTAATACCATTATTATAACAACTCACAACAGAATATTATATATGTACATAATTACATATAATTATATGACATCCAGAAACCGGTTTGTCTAACTTATACTTTACCTTCTACTACTATACTTTTTAACTTCTTTATAGTGTAATTCCCTTTTTTTAGCAGGACTATCAGCATATCTCTTTGGAATAGCTTCTTATTAAACGATGACACTATAAAGGATTCGTAAAGCAATACGTAAAACGTATTAGTACTAATAAAACTATTGAACCATCCAACAACCATGATCAATTATAAGTTTATTAAAGTATAAAGAGAAATAACAAAACTGTGTTTAAATATAAATTTAAAAACTGAAACTGAAGGTTTGGTTGAATTAAGATATTCCTAAAGGACTGGCAGCATTACTGTGTTTGTTTTTTTTGACCTTAAAGTTTCAATAATAAATTCAAAATAGATCAATTTACTAGTACTACTCTCTTAAGAATCTTTTGACTTGAGGATGATATTTTTAGGTCCTTAAAAGTAGGGGATGATATGGTAGTTATACGTATCGACTTGTAGGATTTACGTCACTTACTTTACGTACTTTTGACTTCACATATGGACAGTGCAAAATGAATAGGTAAATTAGATATAGATAGATATATATTCTTTATTGCACACCATAAACAGGATACAATTAAAAAGAAATACATTAGAAACAGTAGTACAATAGGCGGCCTTATCGCAGTCTGCAATTTCTTACAGGCAACCTTTAGATGGACTATACTAGGAACAGGTAATTTGTGGTGCACATTTGTCTTATTAGCACTTGAGTGTACGATCAGAGAAGTAGAAAGGAAAAAAAATTAGAATAATAGTGCTAATATATATTTGAATCGTATAAATTTATTTAGGTACATAACAATACATTTACATCATTAAACAAATACTATAATTATATATATATATATATATATATATCACATACGTATATACATATATATATATGTATATACGTATGTGATATGAATATATGTTCAAATACATTTACATAACCATACACGTACATAAAATATACATATATACACATACATATATAACACGTAGTTATAGCATCGTCTTATAGCTCCCGGCAATGAATTCCATAGGCGTGCAGCTTGTACTGTCAAGGATGTATCCAAAAACGTTGTGGAATGTGTTGGAATTTCTAACGTTAGATTTTCCGATGATCTCAAGTATCGTGTATGTGTGTCGTGAATAAATGCGAAACGTTTCTTGAGGTAGATAGGAGTAGTAGGATTAAACAAGATATTATACAGTAAACAGAGCATGTCAATATTCCGGCGAAGGCGAATTGGAAGCCACTTGAGTTTGGTACGAAATTCGGAAATATGATCATATTTGCGTAAGCCAAAAATAAATCTTATACATAAATCCTGGAGTCTCTCAAGTTTATCAAGTTGATCTTCATTAAGATCAAGATAGTTGACGTCGGCATAGTCAAGAATGGGGAAAAGAATTGATTGTGCGAGTTAAATTTTAGTGGCAGTTGGAAGGGAATTACGCAATCTTCTTAAAGAAGCTGCTGAGGCAAATATTTTGCGACTAACATTTTGTATTTGAGCATTCCATGAGAGGGTTTTGTCGATGTATATCCCTAAGTTCTTGACGTTATTGCTTACAGGAATAGTTACAGCTTCGAAAAACACTTTTGGTAATACTGATCAGTCAACCTTTGCGATAAGTCTGGAGCTGCCGACAATAGTAACTTGCGTCTTACTGGGATTAATTCTCAGCCCGTACATTGTTGTCCATCTACTTATGCAGTTCAGATCTCCGTTAATAGTATCAATCCCTCGTGGTAGCTCATTAAGATTAGTCTGACAGTAGATTTGCAAGTCGTCTGCGTAAAGGTGGTACGAAGAGAGAAGTTGTTTTGAAATTGAATTAATAAATATTGAAAATAGTAAAGGGGATAAAACGCCACCCTGTGGCACAACAGCGGAGGTATTCGACCAAGTGGAATAGTTGTCATCCAGGCGGATACGCTGCCGGCGGCCAAACAGGTAACTACGAAACCAGTTAATAGCCCATGGAGATATGTATAATATAATTTTGGAGTATGTGTACAATAAAGAGCATAAAATCATAATGTTAAATCATCCCCTTGTCCCTATTCAAATTAATATATTATTTGGCAGTCTTGCAATATGCTTTTGCGTCCACTGTTGAAAAAGTGGAGTAAAAAAAGCCGGGGTAAGAAACAAAAAAGGGATGTAACTGTCAACTCAGAGCGACGTTCACTTTGAATGTTTCCTCAAGAAAGCTTCTCAAAAGTTGTACAAAATAAGCTTGATCAAGAATTTGTCCCAGTAATTAATAAATTATCTTAAGGGAATCAACTCTTATTTTGGTCGACTACCGAATAAATGACTGTAATAAAGTTAGGAAATTTTATTCTTTGTCTTAAAAGCTAATAATGCCAACGTAACTTAGAGAAAACTGTGTGGAAATATATGTAGGTGAGTACTGACGTCACCAACGAAAAGTCTGGTTCTATACTTAGGTGGAGAACATACGGTCAAGGCCTGTAGACAGCACATACCTAATATACGAACATAAATGTATGTATAATTTATAGCGCAAGCAGCACTTATAGTAGCATATATGCTTTAAACTATTTATGGTATTTGTTCAGACTCTTTATGCTATGTATTATTAATCAACGAACTTTGACGTAAGGTTTTTATATATCAATGCGTATATCACATTATAATACCAAAATAATTTTAAAATAGATACTCAAATAGAAAATCCTATCCTGCCCTCTGCCTTCGACAAGAAGTCCAAGCTCTACTAAAGCTAGTGTTGAATATGAAGGTATACCTAGTTTGCCATTTATGTGAGAAATACACGAGCATGTTCTTAGTTTCTGTTACAGGTATCCGTTTTACGTACTAAAATTCTACTAACATTACCATTATTAGAATATAATATAGAAGAAGCCGACACAATAACACAAGCAGAAAAGATTAAGGGGCATTGTTGCCGATAATGTGACCTTGGCCCATCCTATAAATGCGGCCCAGATCCCAGACACATTACTGCCAACCATTTTGTTTACGATAATAGGAAAACTACGGAAAGGCAGGATAATAAAATAGCTGCCAGAGATTCTCTAACTTTTGACGTACTTATTACAAAGGAAAACTTCTTTTTATGTAAAAAAAAATTCTAATCAGTACCTAGTAAATAAAGTGATTCAAAAGCTTCTTAATAAAATATTTATTATTTCCGTTATTTAATGTATTGTCGTTTCGTAATTTTTTCGATTCGATTTCGAGAATTTATTGCTTAGAGTTTAGTTGGAACTTCAACTGTTTTTTAACACACTTTTATTAGCTTGACTTGTGAATAACTAACTAAATAGCAATATAAACAAATGAAAGAAGTCAATTTTAACCTACTTCTTTATTGTCATACCCAAATCTTACTTTGTATGTGGTTCGGATGACTGTTCGGATGGTCTGATGATTAAGCCAGGAGATGGACAGAGTAACTTTTTTTTTAGTTTTTAATTCAGTTCGCTTCGCTTTGCTATTAAAGCGTGTTTTTTTAGTTTTATTAACTATAATTATTTTACAATAGCAACCCGCCCCGGTTTCGCACGGGTAGCAGAGACATCTTCAACAATCACCAACATATTTCAATCAATTTACAAAAATCTTAACAAATTATACACCTAAACCTTTCTCATGAATCACTCTGTCTATTAAATCTAATCTAAAATTCGTTCAGTAGTTTTTCAGTTTATCGCGAACAGACAGACAGGCAGACGCGTCGAGGGACTTTGTTTTATAATATGTAGTGATAACTAAATTGGTAACCAAGCACCCACAACCCGCGAAAGATACCATGATATCGCGAATGTTTATAAAAAAAAAAAACTTACAATGATTACCAGCACCAGTAACAACTCTATTGTGTGTTTATTTGTCAAGTTAGTTAGTTGGTTAGTGGTATATATGTAGTTAAAAAGTGTGTGGTGACACTGGTGACAGGTTTTTTAAAAATATGTTTTTACATTTATACAAACCAAACTTATAACTGAATTGAATACTTCATTATTAAATCGGTTCAAAAAATAAATTGGGATGCGTAACAGGTAAAATGTGAAATTTAAAGTTCGTGTCAAGGTCAAGAGTAAGATTTGACGTAGACTTAAAGAAAAGGGAAATAATAAAATCAATTACCGGGAGGGTAGAATGTTCTGTACAAATGTCAAATAGTATCTAAGGATAAAACGCCAAGGGACGTCCCGCAAGTATTTAAACTGTTAGGCACGTATATTTTGTGACTATGGGGAGAAGGAGTGTCAATATCAATGCGGTTTTATAATTTTATTAGGCATGGGGCATTACGGACGTGACTGTCATACATAGTAATAATAAATCGGAATATAATAATAAAATACCTATCTATTGCAACGAGCGTGTTGCGAAATCGGTTGAGAGTACCTACCCTGCGAGAAATTTTCCTGCAGTAAATGTACCTACTACTAAATAATTATCTACCGTGGTCTCCCAAAAATTGTTTTTTAAAGGGAAAACACGTCTTCAAAGTTCTTGTCCGATGAGTTTATAAGTTACCGGACAGCTCTTACCAAAACCTAAAGGAATGATTATAGCGCTATTTTCCTTTTTAAATTTGTGAAGATTTAGGTTTGCTTTGTTGTCGTTTACTAGTAACGTGGGTGACACATTACTAGTAAAGTTATTAACGCTTGGGTTAGGATTGGCAAAGTCTGGAAAGAGTACCTGTCATGGGTTTGGCCTTCCGCCAGAGGTTTCCTCGACTTGTTTGGTTCGTCAGCTAGGTCTTTCCACTTGTTGGGTCTGATCCCAAAAGCCACCAGTTAACAATCTTTAGAATAAAAATATACTGTTTAAGTTTACGCTATAATTATTGAATTCGAAATAAAACTGTATTTCGTAAACATTACGCATGGAAGTTAAAAATGTTTATTTTTTGTAAATAAACTCTCATCATAATAGCGTAGGCTAGGCCGTAGGGCCCTTAAACAGCAAGAGGTCTGAAGTATCTGCATACAAAACATGTTTTCATCACATATTATGCAAAATAAATAAAACCCCACCGTCCCGTATCACTCTCGTATGAATGTTGCGGACGAGTGGAAAATAAATCAACAATATAGACCTTTCCAAGTACTGTTCCTTAACAACTTTACAAAACTTTTTACCACAACATGTATGGTGTCAACATTTACAATCGATTTTTATGAATTCAATATATGAAAACCTGGCACGCCTAGAGTTGCATATATCTATAATACTATAATACCTAAGAATATACATATGTATGTACATAAGAGTATAGGTTACGTATCGGGTCGTTAGAGCAAAATATGAGCCATATTACATAGAACCGGTGGCGTGTCATTTCATTGCAGTAAGTAAGCTAAGTAATTGGAGGTATAAAACTTTGTATCGTTTAATAATATAGGTTTTATATGAGGTCGTAATAACTAATACAATATGTTGAAACTTATTTCATGTTGGTTACATTAGTTTTGTTCCAACGGCGACCTCTGTGGCGCGACAGTAGACCAATCGAATGCAACGTCAGGGGTCACGTTTGTATTGGTCTGGGTGTTTACATAATGTGTATTACAGAAATAAAATGTATACCCATGTTCTTGATCCCATAATACAAGCTTTGCTTGGTCCGGGTCTAGGTAACGCTGTGTGCTATGTCTAAAAAAGAATATTATATATATTAAATACCATTAAGTGACCGCAGTCTGCCCAAGACCGCTCTTTGGGGAAGTCTACAGTTACATTCAGCAGTGGACGTTCTATAGTTGATGGTAAAGGTCAAGTTAGACAAATTATTCAGGAATCTACAGACGCTAAAACAAAGATTCCCCACAAAATGTTTTATTGGTTGTTTTTACACAAAATAATGTTTACGCTTTTCGGATTTTAGTATCGGTCCTCTCTTGGGTACGGATGTATCATTAGTAAGATACTGAACGTTTGAGTAGAGGTCACGTTGTCTTTCCTAAATAAACCTTTTAGGATGTTTTACGAGACATTTAGTTAGCAGTTTTTTTGCATTATACTTCCCACGGTTTAGGTGGTTTATAAGTAACAAACAACCAAGTATTAATATTAAACTAAATCATTTATAGTATAGTATATTATAGTATAGTATTTTAAAGTATATTATTTCATAGCGAACAATGTCGTAGAGATTATTAAAAAATATATATTTTAATATATATTTTTTAATAATCTCTGGATTATTTCGTTGTTAATTAATTAAATTTATTGGAGGTTTTGGTGGTTTATCAATTATTTACCGCTACAAATGATAACGTCGTTGATAACATTTTATGCATTTGGACCCCAATATATCTGTTCTTTTTTCCTCGGATATTATACAGGCAGAAGGAACCATTTTTTTTATGATCATAATAGCAAGCGAGATTTTACACAACTTAGTTATCTGACCTGTTTACATAACACTTAACCCAAAAGAAAAACAGATTTACATAATTCAGAACTTACATATTATACTGACCCAATTTCGTGTTTAACTTTGTAGGATTATTTATAATTTACAAAATTTATATACAGAAACGAAGCGAAGGCACTTGTACAGCTACTGTGCCATATTATCCAAGTTGTCTAAGCAACAATAGGAAAAGAAAATATAAAAGATTCAGATTTTCTCTTCAGATTTCTTTCTAGAGATTTTTCATTTTAGAAGAATTGTTCAACTCATAACTTCCGTAACGGGACTTGATATTTATTATAGACTAGCTATTGTATCCAACGTTGCGCGCGTCTTGTATATATTCCAAATTGACCTCACCTTCGCGCAAGTGTCAATAACAACTGTGCGAAGTTTCAACGCAATCTGATGAACTGTGCCTGAACGCATATGAAATGAACACACAGAATTCATTTTACTTGAAAGTAGTCCGGCATCCAAGAAATACACACGTGAGTACGAACGTACTTTATACCTAAACCTTTAATAAATTGTGGGAGTTATTTCGCCTGCGGATTAGAAGAAACAGTTCTGAAGCGTAATGAAACCTTTTTATTTCGGCGCCTTCGAGCCATTTTCTAAGCCAGTGTCGGATGCATGAAACTGCTAACATTTTGTTTATGGGTTGTAATAAAAGGAGGCCTCAGCTCTTTAAAGCAAGCGTTTTATTACATCCAAGTTCATTAACTTGCTTTATTATGCTCTTTCTTCTGTAGGCCTTTTAAGGAAACATTACAACTTCGATTAGCTTTTCAAACATATTTTTTTTACGGATTACATCGATAATGTACTTTTCTACACTGTTACCATAGCTTCTCGAATTCACAACTTGCAATCACTAAACAGAGCCCTTAGCCATATATATGTACTACGGCTGATTTGTTTAATAGTTTAAGGAGACATTTGCATTTCCTTTTTGATTTGACTTAAAAAGACGTAAATGTGATTTGCTTTGATCGCTTGCTCGAAGCTTGATCGAATCGATTTGCTCGATTTGGTTTAAAAAAGGAGCTAGAGCCCAGAAGCTTATTAATATTTGTTAACCATTTTAAACTCGACTCAAATAAAGGAAGAGAGAAATGTATACCTATATATACATATACCTACTGCTTTATACGTAGCAAATACCATTGAGCAAAAGTTAAAGAAATACTTTCCTTTACATTTCATTATTTTTTTCAAATTTGGCATCAGTGCATCTATTGGTTAAAGTCATTAGTAAACCACTTTTACATAATGGTTAACATATGCTGCTATTTATCAAGAGGTTGGAAGATTCTTTGCTGCGTTTGCCATACTTATACCGAATTTCCTAACTTTGAAATTGCCTTTCAACGGTTTTGTCCACCCTCGTTGCCAAGACTTCAATTTCAAAGTTTGATGCGATCCCGTAGTCATAGAGCCCAAACTTTAAATTCGCTTTTGAACTGTCAAAAAATGCAAGGCAATAGTATAAAAAATATTGTGATTTATTTGACTTTTATTTTCGAGAATATAAGTAAGAAATATTCACGGAAAAATATTACTTTAGTAATTCCACTTATCCGAAGAATAATGTCCTGTCTGCAAGACTGCTAAGTGTCAGGATAGTTAGTTAAAGTTATAATCACGTATAGTTAAAGAAGCTAAGGAACTTGGGATTTCGAATTTTTAATATGTTGTTGTTTGAATTATTCTCCTTCTATACCATCAAATTAAATTTTCTTAAGTTTTATTTTGCGAGATAGTTGGGCCTATTTTAACGTTAACGGTGCGTTATAAAACGGAATTATTGTAGTCTTTAGTACATATGAGACGTTAATTTACGGCAAAGTCAAAATTATACTGCGTCTTATATTAATATTGTACGTTTTTGAACGATGGTAAGTATGTCTTTATGGTCCTTTCTATGTGAATTAATGTAGGTACTAATGTACATAATTTTATTACATTCAGGTTTAACCCGACGTGAGTTCTGGTGCCATACACAGACTCGTACACAACCACACTCTCCACCCAACACAGGCATATCTTGCGGGTCCCATGTGGATTTCGTTCATTATACTTCGTAATAAAAATCAAATCAGACGTTGTTTGACGTTAACCAAGTTAGAAACAAAAATTTTGAAAATAGAGATAGGTAGACCTTGGATACAACTTTAAAAAAAAGTACATTTTTCATTTTTGCTTTATGGTCACAACGGGCTCTATTCTTCGGATAAATCGAATTATTATCTCAATTACTTATGAATTCAAACAAAAATAAAAGTAAAAGGACATAATTATTCTAGCAACTGCAATAAATTTTCTACTCTTATTATTTAAATATGGATTACTTCGAATATTCCGCACTTTTTGTCGTACTTAATCGTACTACGACTTATAGTCGATTTATTCAATTCGGATTATATTTTATTACATTTTATTTATTCATATAAATAATAAAAAACATAAAATATGATGAGATTGATGGTTTGGAAACCTTAATTTCCGTTCCTTATGTCTCCAGTTCCAGACGAACTAAGCTAGATAAGAATGAATAACTGACAAATCTTCCTGTAATAACATAAACGTACCTACCTACAGTCAAAACACTAAATATAGAGTGAATTTTAGTTGCTAAAACATATCCGACGTTATAATAATAACTTTCCCAACTTTTTTTGTAATAAAAACGTGACATATGGTTTTTTGGATTTAAAAATACCACGTAAGAATACGACCCGTTGAGAAAGAGTGCGTAGAAATTGAGCATTCCATTCAATTGAGAAAGAGCAATGAGTGGCAAATGGTGTTGATTGAGGTGGCGCATGGCGGTGGGTTAGATTACTACATATTTAAATTCTCAATGTTGTTTCCTTTATAAGTCAATCAAATCAAAATCAAAGAGCAGTCGTGTGTATATAACTCACTTTTAGCGTCACACTACTATATTAGTTGTCCTCTATAGTTTATCGCGCCTATCGAATTGCCTCATCGATATCTAACACCAGCGTCATAATCTGTCTCGGATATCCAACGAAATTGATCCCTAGCGCTACATTATGTTTCACATCCATGCTCGACTTCGATCAATAGTCCTCCACGTCAATTAATTTAATTAAATAAACCATTTATTAGAATGAAAAAGGCCTTAAAACTTTCTGATCAGCTGAAGCCTCATTTACTATTCCTGCCCAAAACATACAATCTACATACATATCTGTAAATTTCATTATCTGTTTGACGTATTGTCTTGTTGGCTGGTGCTGTTGTAAATAGTCAATTGTTAGATCTCTCGGCTAGGCTATCACTACTCCCGTGCTTACGTCCTAAAAAAGTAATGTTACGTTTACCTATAAAAAGAATCAGCAGAAACCTGTGTTCAAAGTCATTCTTAGTCACAGACGCAAATGTAATTGTCTATACTTCAAGAAGAAAAACTAAAATAAACTAAGAGCCTTATTAAATAACATGCTTAAATTTTGTGTAAGTGGAACATGACAGATATATCCATGTTCATTTAAGTACAAGATTTTTTGAAGTGAAAACTTCTTTAGGCACGTTGGGCACTTTTAAGCACTGAATTCGCGTGACCGTCACGCTCAGATGACATATATACAGATACGTGTGTGTATATATATTTGTGTATATGTATTTTCAGTTCTGACGTGCAGTCCAATTATTTATTGCTTCTTTTACTAACAATTTGAATAAATGTTTGCCATTTTTTTCTCGTCTCTCAAAAACAGAGTTGCTAATATAGTATTGTCTCTTTTTACACCTTTATTGACACTCAACACACTCACACTACACCAACGGCGGTCATTAAAGGGAGTCAGAACTCAAATATCATATCTTACAGATAACTACAAATAATTTTACAAATAACTTGAGAAAACGCGTATGGGCAAAATAATACCCTTGGTGTTGCAAAGGTCCATAGGCTTCGTTAAAATGTCAACTTTTATTGTACCGTACTAAACTAAACTGCTAAGTAGATAAAAAAAGCGTAGTGACATCCTTTTATGAAAATAAGTTTTGTATATTAATGATGGCATGGACACATTCGTTCGCCAAACTTTTTTAAATTGGGTCTCTTTTTTCAACATTGTTACTGCCACGAGTCTGCAGACTTGATTTGACTAAATTAAAACAAACTTTCACTAACTTGAACTAAAAATCCAAATACAAATTAATTAAAATTTTGAAGGCACTTTGTCATAAAACTAGTTCTGATCCATTGAACTCTATTTTAAGGGCGTAGGGTAAAAGGTTGAGGGCGCAGACGAACGTCATTCGTGGCGGACAAGTTATCGAATTTATTCTGACATTCACAAGTCTGGAGGTATATGGTGAAATCCAGATTATCTCGTTTAATTCTCTCGATGGACTATGTAAATTTGTAAGGGATTTACGACGTACTGCAGGGTTTATTTTGCTTTAAGGCTTGCCTATGTGTAGATAAGAGTAATTTAATGTTTTGAATCTTGAAAACAGATTTACTTAGTATAAAGGACCACCTATGGTTTATTTTGTTGTCTCGTTTAGTTGCGAGACGTTATACATATATCCAGGGGGTGTAGGGTATCTGGAAAATGCCAGAGCAATGAAGATTTTGTTCAATATATTTTATTTTTGTTTTTACTCTATTTCCAACTATTTGTTAGCCGTTTTTTTAATCTTTAGTTTTTATAACCGTCTCTCTCATTCAATCCGTCCGTCAATCTCTTTGTAAACGATGTTTGCGGTGTTTCCTTTTGGGGATAAATTACTAAGCTACTCGCCGAGTTCGCTCTGGAGCACACACAACTGGACGCAATGCCATCATTCGAGCGTCGATGTAAACTCATTTATCACTACATATTATAAAACTCAAAAACTACTGAATGGATTTTCATGCGGTTTTCACTAATAGATAGAGCGATTCATGAGGAAGGTTTAGGTGTATAATTTGTTAAGGTTTTGTGTAAATTGTTTGAAATATGATGATTATTGTTGAAGATGTCTCTGCTACCCGTGCGAAGCCGGGGCGGGTTGCTAGTGATATTATAAGATTTTTCCTAAACACAAGAAGCTTCTTATGTTTAGGAAAAAATATTTTTCTTTTTTCCTAAAGTTTAAATAAGAAGCTGTAATATTAAATTTCATGCTTCTTCCTGCAAAAGTGACGATCTTTGAATATAAATTTATAACCCCTATTCACTTAGGGGTAATATTAAAAAAAAAACACCGATTTACGTGTACATTTATTTCTAACCAGAAGCAGGTATATGAAATTTCGTACTTCTTCCTTCAAAAGCGCCGAACTTCTCTTTAAACGTACAACCCCTAATTCACTATCTTAGGTTTAAAACTTAAAAAATTCGGATATACATGTGCATTTATTTCTAACAAGAAGTAGGCATATTAAGTTTCGTGTTTCTTACTTTACGAAAATGTCGAGCTTCAATACAACCGTACATTTCTTATTTTACCCCCTTAGGGGAGAAATTTCTTAAAAATCCTTTCTTAGTGTATCAACTGACAAAACTTCAAGTTTGTAGCCCTAGCGGTTTAGACTCTGTGTTGATGAATCAGTCAGTCAGACAAGTCTTTGTAGTTAGAAAACTAAAAATCTTACCACACCAAAGTTAATATAATCTAACGTTGCTCAGTAAGTTACAATAAGTAATGTTCTAAATACCGTATCAATTTAGTACGCACCTACCCTACACTAAAAATGGAAAATGAACACTTAAAAAAAAGTTACTTCGACTTCAAAATGCGCTAACAAAGGCCACTGAAAAGTGAAAAATAATTGATTACAAACTTAATTGAAAAGACTACAATACATGTGAGTGTGACACTTATAATAGTGAACATTATAAAGGCACTGCGTACCTACTGGTCTGTTTAAAGTTAGTATAAACTGGTAAAGTCTGAAACGCAATAAGTAATACATAGTAAAGAGGAATTTACATCGATCGGAGTGATACCTCGGCCTCACAGAAAACCGGCAGTGAAGCAATGTTTACATTGCTTTTCGCCGAGTGAGTGAGGTTACCGGAGGCCCTTCCCTCTCCCCTCCTCTCCCTCTCTCCATAGGGGAAGGGGGTACCCTTCCCCTACTCCCACCTTAAAGGCCGGCAACGCACTTGTGACTCTTGAGTTGCAGGTGCCCATGGGCGGCAGTAGTCATTTACCATCAGGTCACCTGATGGTAAATGACTACTCGTCTGCTCGTTTGGCCCCTATAACATAAAAAAACCGACTTTATATATTATGCCAATGGCAAGATAAAAAGTATCTAACGTTATGATGTGTCTTGGCAGGTCTCCAGTCCTTCCTAAAACAATCACAATCCTCTTAATGTTATACGATAGGCTTTTATGTATCCAATGAAATTAGAGCCATTACGGCTGATGTAATCTACATCTGTACTAATCTAATAAAGCTGAAGAGTTTTTTGTTCGACTGTTTGTTTAAACATGCTAATCTCTGGAACTATCAGGCAGATTTGAATAATTCTTTGTGTTTTGGATAGAGCATTCATTGAGGAAGGTTATAGGCTATGTAACACCACTCTACGACCCTAAGGAGTGGAGTAGTCCATAAACACAGGGGAACAGCTAGTCTATCTTTGGAAGAGGGCGAACGTATGCCTTATTCTACGCCATACGGTTGGAAAGAATCCAGAGTCAAAGGAGAAGTTAGTTATGTGGGAGATTGCAGGCAGAAGCTGGTCTAAAATGGTGACTATCATGAATCAACTTATATCGTCACAACCTAACAGCCTTCGATTTTATGGATAGTATGATCTTTTTGATCTCA
Source organism: Euplagia quadripunctaria (assembly GCA_963859945.1). Classification (NCBI taxonomy): domain Eukaryota; kingdom Metazoa; phylum Arthropoda; class Insecta; order Lepidoptera; family Erebidae; genus Euplagia; species Euplagia quadripunctaria. The sequence continues at coordinate 12,512,630 of OY982574.1, forward strand.
TTATAAGAGAAAACAAGAAACTGACTGGCTGACTGACTGATCGATCAACGCACAGCCGAAACCGTTGGGTCTGGAAACATGAAATTTTGTACAAAGGTTCCTTCACCGACAGAAAGTTACATTCTGTTCATTCATTCATTCATTTGTTCTACGAACTTGGTACTAATGTTACCTAAGGCATACAACATTTTCTCTTAAAAGTCATTATTTTAGATGATACGTACAATAATGTGTAATGTATGTATATGTTTATAGTACTTATCATTACCCACAAAAGAGTCCGCGAGGCCATACGTCGCACTCGAAAAACCGGTCAAGTGCGAGTTAAAGAGAGGGTTGGGAGTCTTGTGCAGAGGATTACGTACGATTAATATGTATCTACCAATAATATTTGCCAAGGACAAAATTAACATTGTAGTTGAAAAGCATGTTCTCCCATACATTCTAACTGCAAATGTAAGTTTGTACGCACATTATGGAGAAATTTACCATGTCATTTTAAGATTAGCAACTTCTTATAGGTGTTACCGTAAACTGTAAGAAGAGATTGACGATCTGTATTTTTTTCAAAATGTATGACTCAGTTTCGTTTTCATGTATTTTCTTAAATAACTTTAAAACTGCTAAAAAAGAAAACCACTGGACCTTCTTGCTTCGTATTTCAGTGAAAGGATTCAAATAGTAGATATCGAAGGAAAAAGATCTCCTGGCTCAATAGTTACCATGATTGTGTGTCCTACAAGGTTCAATTCTGGGCCCATTTCTTTCCCCGATGACTTATCACAACGTAAAAAAAATAATTATTTATTTATTTCAATGCATGCACGTCTTAAAGTTTAAAGGAAACGATCGTCTACTTATTTCAATCTTTGCTTTATAACTATTAAATATACATATTTTGTTGTGTTGATGTTACTTTGTGTACATACTACACACCCTAGTGATAATGTAAAATAAACCAAGAAACTAAAAGATAAATAACTAATTTTCTGATGCTCCAACTAATTAAAATGAATCGGCCAATTTTGTACTCCAAATGGGTAAACATGAAAGCCGTCTGGTGCTTCGGTATCATGTTGCAGACAACTGGCCCTTATTTTTAGACAACACCTGTTGTCCGACCCTTTTTGCTCGACTCGTGTCAATATTGCAGATGTACATTACTGTCCGCTCTTGTTTTATAATGATCAGTAATGTCCATTGTACAAAGTATTAATATTATGTGTTTTTAAGTTGGAACAGGGTCTTGCGATATGTGACAAATATATATATATATATATATATATATATATATATATATAAATAAATGAACCCCTATTTCTCTTGGTCACGCTATAACTTGAGAACGGCTTTACTGATTTCATTCATCTTTTTGTTAAATGTTTTCTAATACTCCGTAGAAGGTACTTACATTAAAAAAAAATTAAGAAAATTAAAATAACTGTCATTTGTTTGACAGTAAGAGACAGATCGCACACCGCCAATATCGCTTACAAAGATCGCATAATTCTAGCGTAGCGTTATATTCTCTTTGCCTTTGCTCTTTGCGTTAATTAGTTGTATTGGTCGGAATCAAGGACTTCATCATGGAAATCTATTGTCGGCATTAAGAACAAATGATAACCCTTACCCAGCGTATAGTTATTTCAGTTTGAATTGAATCACAGGACCACGTCTGTCGGGTCAGCTGGTAAAATATAAAGACAAATTAGTAGAAAAATAAAAACGAATCTTGTTTTTTAATATTATTATTATATTATCTAACAACGGTTCCAAACTTTATTATTAAGTAAAGATAGATTTTTATGGATGTTTAAAACTTATTATAGGAAAATATATATATTTTAAATAAATAGTTTGGTTTTTTTATGGGGTGCGGGGAGGGGGAAAAGGAGGGAAGAGGGGTAGAGGGAAGGGTTAGAGCGTCCGGTAACCTCTCTCTCTCGGTGAAACACAATGCAATCATTGCTTAACAATAAACAAGAGCAAAACAGTCATAAAATCTCATGAACAATGTTAATGAAGAAAATACCTATCAATTGCTAGGTGAATTTTAATGTTTTATTCCTAAATGTTAGTACTTTGTTAAAGATTTAATTAAGTTTTTGCAATATAAACAGTGTTTATTCTGAGAACTTTAATAGTGGATCCAGGGTACAACATACTACGTAGTTCGATCCACGGTGCATCGGGCTTTGACTTTTTTTCAAAAGGCTTAATTTTTTATGTTTTATTTTCTTATTTTACATTTAAGATAGTAGTTGTGTATATGGATAATCGTAAAAACATATTAATGTCTTGTGTAAAATACATCACAGAGTATTTTGTGAGAGTATTTCACTTTTAAAACAAAGAACAGGTTCCCCCTATGTTAATGGTCGCTGAGAAAATTTAAAAAGATCTTATAGTATATTTCCGTGGCGGGCGTGAACACATTGACATGTCGACTTGCATGTTTTTTTTTTATTGGCGTAATACCTCCTACGCATTAGGAATTCATATGAAAAAAATTACAGTTTCAAAAATACATAAATTTTGGAGAAATCGACTTTGGAAACATGTTGACATTTCGCATTTTAACGTGTCTAACTTGATAAAACCTCAAATCAAATTAACGATTCACATGATTTTGTGAATGAACATTGATATTTTCTTATATCAACTTACACTCGGTCACCAAAAAAATATTCGTTACTTGAAATCTCAACATATACATATAACGTCAAAACTTAAAAATGACCACCCTGAAAAATAGCAATTTTAGGCATGTCAACATATTCACGCCAGCCAGGGATTTGTCCTCAAATAATTTAAATAGGTATTAGTGGGTATTAGTATCAATGGATAGATATATAGAAATATGGACAAGGTACTCCTGGCGGCGTCTTTATAAGTCACATTAAAAATATGTCGGTAGTTTGTTTCGAGTTGGGTATAAACTTTCTTGGTTTTATTTATCTTTTTTTTCTGATTCAGGCAGTTGACTTGTCCGGTTCATACCACATCATTAACGATTCGCGGAATTGTCTCAGTCATAAGGTTGGGTTCGCGAATTAAAATTGCAGAGCGTATGTATAACTAAACATACGCGCTGCTACGTATACGAGTTTCACATAATACTTCATCCATAATTGTATTGGGATGGCCATTCGCAAAAAAAGTACTTAAAACCTGCACCTACCTATTGTTCACAAAAGTCATTAATCATAACAATGATATGCCTGTAGCATATCTTTTAAGAAATAGTTTTACAATTTTACAAGCAATATAATAACAGTATTGTAGTTATTCGACAGTTTTGGTAAATAACAATGATTTTATTCAATATAGACATTAATAATATTCAGTCACAAAATATTCTATGTATACTATTTGACCCGACAGACGTTGTCTTGTCTTAACTAAGAATATTAAATTCGAATTGGTATGATCAATAAAAATAATATCCAAAAACATAGTTCCGATGCATCTGTTTTAAACGAAATTTGCAGCGCGCATTCTCTCAATCGCGCCAACTGTCAAACGACTGACAGTTATGTATGTCAAAAGCGCGTAAACGTTGTCCTGCCGGAACGTAAAATAATTTTCCTGCAACAGGGTAGATAGCGCTGCGATAGGCAGCGTCATCTACCGGGTCCAATTGTAAATCTAAACCATTCTCGAATCCACCTGAAGACACAAAAAAAATCATTAAAATCTTTCCATCCGTTTAGGAGGAGTTCAGTAACATGTACACACAGAAGAAATATATATTTAAAGAATATAACCAAATAATTATATTACAAAAAGGTTATGTTAGAGAAGAATCCTTAATCTGCATCTCATATTTAAAAACATTAAGTTGACGCTAAACAAGTAGGTAGGTACAACAGAAATGATATAATTAAAAAACCGTCCAAGTGCGAATCGGACCACCGTACAAGATTTACCTAATAGGGGACCCCATTTAATTTTTAATTTATTTTTATTATTTGTTGTTATAGCGGCAACAGAAATACACATTCTGTGGAAATTTCAACTGTCTATCTATTACCGATCATGAGATACAGGCCGCTGACAGACAGACAGACGCCGACGGACGGATGGACGGACAGCGGAGGCTTAGTAATAGGGTCCCGTTGGTTACCCTTTCGGTACGGAACCCTAAAAACTATCATTACCTATTTTTCCACCTTCAGGGTCAAAATATTTTTTCCAATATTGAATGAAATCACCTTCACACTCATTACATTTGTTGAAGTTATGTCGTAGCATAAACAAGAAATACAGTCGAATATGAACCTTTTTCCTTTTATTTGAAGTCGGTTAGAGAAAACATAAGTTTAAAAAAAAGTAAAGAAGAATATTCGAGCAATGAACTCGAGCATGTGTAACTTTATATTATTAACCCAATTACGTAAACGTAATTGCAATAGTCTTACAAAAAACTGACTGTAACATCACAACATAACTCGCTCTAATTGCCAGCATCTGTCGCTACATAACACCAGAATGCGCATAAGATACACAATTTAAGATGCTCTTAAGACGTAATATGGTGTAGGTTATTTGATAATTAAGTACGAGGAGCAGCCGGCCGTTGTACGCGTGGCAAAATGTCTACTACTCGGGTTGTGAAATACACAGACTAGCGACTTTTTGATGCATTGTGTAGCTATGGTGCAATAAAGGTGTAATTTTTTCGTCGAAACTGAATGATTTCTGTTTATATAATGATATTGACTTCATAGAAAATATTTTTCCAATAACTTCTAATTTTTAATAATAAACAACTTTTTAGCATACTAGCTGCGCCCCGCCCTTTCACCCGCGTAAGTCCCGATGCCGTGGGAATATCGGGATAAAAAGTAACCTGTGTGTTAATCATGGTGTCCAGTTATCTATATATTATTTTTCGTTAAATCGCAATCAGGTTAGTAGTTTTTGCGTGAAAGAGCAACAAACATCCATACATCCTCACAAACTATCACTTTTATAATGTTAGTTAGTAATATACATAAGTAGTAGTGTTGATTTAAATCTACCATGCTACTACATAAGTACATAGTATACTATATAGTATTGTTAGCTGAATAGTAGAAAAGAGGAGGGTACCCTGGCTCCCGCCAAAGGTATAAATGTTAAATTCTATAAATTAAGGTGCGCGAGCGCGCTGGGAGCCGAGAGGCATTTTGCATTCGTCCTGCGCTCTATCGTCGCTGAGAGAATACCTAAGATTTATTTACTTCTACCGACATTTGCTAAAAGTTTAGAATAAAATGCTACTCAATACGGAATACTTGGACAAAAAGTGTAGAAAATAATTTTAAAACTTCAATATTTTGTAGATTCTGAATAAATGCCTAATAATATTTAGGATGACAAATGAGTATTGTAATTTTAATTTAAGTGTTATTTATTAATTTAAGATTAGGTTAAGCTCATTTTGCCAAGTTATACTAAATTATTTCATTTTGTATTTATTAAAATAAAATAAAGCATTACCCAGAGCGTAATTAACAACAATATACATCACATTAATAAAGTTCATCCAGCAAGACTGTTTAAAAAATTCCAGCATCATACAAAACATTTGATTTATTAATCACCTTCAAAATTGAACCACTATTTACATCATCTGTAATTAAAAGTGCAATACATTCAAAAATAAATAGAAGATGGTTAGTCCAAAATAAGAGGAGGGGTGGCGAGAGATGAAGAAGCGTGTGATTGAAAATTGATTTTTTAGTCGTTTTATCAGTTCAATCTAGCTTCCTTGTAGGTGTTGACGGATTGATTTATTCAGACTACTGTCGGGTCTTTAAAACAACATTTCATGGTACAGTGGCATTCGGAGACATCGGGATTAAAGGTAAACGAGGAGCATGTAAAATTGCAAACCTGTAAAATTGGTTGATGTGTGATCCTTTCAAATTCAGTATCTTTATTTCATAAAATTGACCATCAATTATTCGAAATCGTCGATTTAATAAATAATTATTATAATTAAAAATTATAGATCAACACACACAGAGTCACCGCAACAATAGTTTGCTTCGTCAAATGTAAAATTATTAAAGAAAAAAAAAATGGACACAATATCACATCTGCCTGCTGCCTTTAAATTGCTATATTGTAAAAAAAAATAATTACCGGTTGTATAACTTGCCGGACTCTGTAAAAGTCATCGAAACAATTGCACAAAAACTTTATCAATTATGTTTATTAGTAAAAATATAGAAATAATTAATATAAAAATAATTTCAATAGGTATAACTGTTAATGTATGAAAACACCTCGCAACGCCAATCGTAAACCATTTTAAATCTTTAGTTGATTGAATACCGCCGAACAAGCCTAGCCAGAAAATTTATAAGTATTCTTTATTCGTTCTCTTTTTTCTTTTCTTTCTAAACAAAAAATATAGTATATCTATAAGCACTCCAAATTACATAAGGTTTTAATTTGAAGGAAAAGTAAAAAGAAATAATTCACAAAAGTGTATAGGTACAAGACGACTTTCTACAATTGAAAAATACATAATCGTGACACATTATTAAATTAAATATCTTTGTTATGAAATAAGAATGATATAATTGGTCTTGATGGAACTGCAAAAAGATCAGCTTCGTATAATGTAAAGATATTTTAAAGAAGTAGGTACGTGCCAGTCACTTAACTGAGAACTTAACCTCAGAACGTGGCTACGTGATGCAAGTGTGTTTAACGCACTTGCTATCGTAGCATTATTGTGACAAATGTAATTCCATTAAATGACTCGAGGTAGAAAAGCTTTGATTAAAATTACCGTTGCTAAATGGTGTATATGTTAAACAATTTTAGCGATCTTTTAGTTGCTGCAGAATAGGCCCAAACATGCGTGAATGACTTTTGTTGTCAAATAATTTAATTAAGATCGTAAATAATTTATATATTATTATCAATATTATTATACTTGCTAACTCGGTTGCAAAAAGAAAAAATCTTAAGCACAGTTATGTCAATGCGAAATTATAGAATAAGAAAAAAATTGATATGTAGGTAATTTTATCTAAAATTTTCTTTTTAGTCCTATAAACATAATATCGACACTGCGTTCAGTTGTTCTGGAATTATCTTCAAGCAAGTTTTAAATTTCTGCTCGGACTTTCAGTCTGTCATATCCTGTTGCATCCGGTCGAAACAAGTCGGAAAGAAAATGTTAGAATCTGAGTTGTTTAAAAGGCATTGTACTGTCAGTAGTTGGAATATTCTTGTCTCTTAAGCTAAAACCGACTTATCATTTTTAGGTATTAGAAGAAAATGCAACTATACCAAATGTGCAAGTGGCTCCAAGTTTCGGTGATTGCTTGTCATAAGTGGCGTACTCACCAGCTGATGACAAAGAAATGGTAAACCTCACAGACTTCGACAGAGATTTAGACATGAAATGTATTCTTTTAATTGTTTACCATTTTGGACATAGATTGTCATGAGATAATGAAGATAGAGTCTGGGTTAAAGTTTACTGTTAAGTAATTCATCGATATTACTCGTTCAACCCAGATTCTTAAACGTTTCTAGACATTCTTTATATTATTTACTAATAGTTAATAAAAAGTAGGGGAAGGTGTACATATACGATTTTAGTATCTATTTACTTTTTTGAATATATTTCTAAATATCGTAGTGTTATCGCTCAATCTAGAGGGTATCCTAGGAATCTCTTTCCTATTAATCTGACATTAATATGAAACATTAATTGAACTTTTGAGTGAGAAAAAGCGAGAGTAATATGTCTTTTATTAGTTCACACTTTCCTGTTTAGAGAAGTAGTAGTAGGAAGTTGAATATCTGTTCTACTAGCGAGAATGCAAACTCACTCAATTTACTTATAGAAAGTAAAAGTCTTCCTGTCCATGCATGTGTAATTAATTACTGTGGGTTAATATGTTAGTATACTGTGTATATATTTATTTTGAATTCTAATTTACATGTTTATTATCAACGGTTTAGTTTATGTACAGTTTCTTTTTATTTTCTTTTTCAAAAAGACATCTCCCGCATTAGGAATAATCCTGTATCGCGGGAGGCTTCACGAACATTTAGACAAAGAACACCCATATTCGGGATACCTATTTGTGGATCACATAAATTTTTGTCCCCTGTGGGATTTCAACCCACAACACTCGACGCACCGTAGTGGCCAGGCGACCACTTAAATCATTGCGCTATCCGTGCACTTAAGTCTTTTATGTCCTGCTGTTAAGTTGTTCAGTCAAAGGTACTTGTGGAGAGGTGTATAGGCATATTAAACTGATATTTTTTCTTTTTTAGATATTCCACCTCTGCTCGTATAATGCAGCACCCATCCGAGCGAGGGGCGATAGGTATATTTACAGTATAAGTGTACCTATATTTCATTTCATTCTTTTTTCTGAAATTAATGTTGTTACTTAGTACAAGTATTCAAAAGCGTAATCGTATTCTAACCGTAACAACTTAATATATTTAAGTAGTAACTAACGTGTTACGTTACCTCTAATTAAGTCTGGTTTACAAGAAATAATTAATTTATTCAGCATCTAGTTAGGATAATGTAAAGCCACGGGTACATTTCGGGTTGAATTACGCTCCAGCCGACAGAGACAAGGGCGTGCCTCTTATTACAAATGAGATTTCATTTAAACTGACAACTTTTGTTTACATCGAGATTTAGATTTTTTGCTAAATATTGCTCTTATAAAACTTAGACGTACGTGAGTTTAGAGATTCATAGCAGAATTCCATTTATTTGTTTCCCATAACTTGCAGGGCTGGACTCTGGACGCTGGCTCTACAAAACAGTACATCTGTTTTGTATATCATCTCTAGAGTAATATTTTTGTAAATATACCTATACCTGCCGCTTGTCTTGCTGCCGGACCGATACGACCTTCAAGAAAAGAGCGTACTCCCATCTCAAAGGCCGGCAACGCACTTGTGACTCAAGAGTCACAAGTGCGTTGCCGGCCTGAGTTGCAGGTGTCCGTGGGCGAAGGTAGTCACTTACCATCAGTTGACCCGTCTGCTCGTTTGGCCCCTATAATAAAAAAAACCTACAGCGTAAATTGTGGAAGTTACGCTTATTTTTTACTACGTACATACTAGTGATGTAATGAATATTCGCATTATTTATGCATTCGCATTCGTATTCGCAAGAAACCATTCGAACGTGTTGGGTTGGCGCGAACAAATTTGTCTCAAATAAACGCACCCAGGGTCAACTCAACTCAGATTGAGCTGTTATATAATTTAGTCCAGCGGACAGGTCAGGCGGACACCTTTGTTTTAATGGAATAAGGTTAATATTTCAAAAACATTTTAAAAGTGCTGTAGCATTTTGCCGCTCAATATGATTTGATCGTAAAAGAGTAATGATTTTACAATCTACTAAATACCTACTATGTATTTATACGGGAATTAACGCGATCACGAAAAGGTATTACATACCTGTATTGCTTAATGGAATTGCCTGACGTTTTGACCAGGGTGCACTGGCCGTGGTCACAGGCTGACTGGCTCAGCGGTGCACGCCCTCCGTCGTTGAGATCGTGAGGTAGAAGGTTCACGATTGCGTTAATTCCCGTATAAATACATAATTATATCATGGAACGCGAAAGTTTAAAAGTTAGTATAAATACCTACTGCTTTTAATGTACAACACGCCTTTTTATTGTTTTATACTATGGAAGGTATGAAGTTACGACCATCTCTATAGTAAGCTATACGCATCACCTTTTTTAAATAATTACACGCCCATCAGCTCGCTCCGTATTGCGGAGACTTTAAAAACAACCTATTAAAGGTTTTGTAGTATGTAGCTAGACTTAAAACAATTAATAAATTATATATAATGATATTCTGATGTGGGAAATCAACAAAATAATACAAGATTATCACTTAAAACGCTGCTATCCGTGCGGCAAGTGCACGAATTTAGATTCGGTTTTGCGGTCAGATGGTAGGCATAGTATCTAGTTCGTCTTTTAAACTGCTGTAAATGGACCTCCTCCATGCATAACGTGGGTTACAGAACTCGTAAGTACCTAAGCAGATTTAATAATGATGTTTTTCTTAACCGTTAAGAAAGTGACAATTACAATAAAGAAAATAAAAAGTAGAAATCTGACAGGATTCGCCCGTATCATAATTTCTTTTAAGTATTTAATTATGTAGATTTGTTTATAAAGTTAGAAATTATCAACGAGTCTCACCTCACTGTTGCTATCATGTTTGATAAAGAGTTTGCAACTGTTGAATTGGAATTAGAGTCATGTCTCTTCGCAAAAGTCTCAAGGAAGCTTAACAACTTAAACCCAAAATTACGCTTTGGTAACTTTTAAGTGGAATGTAATTAAAGTCGGCTTATATACAACAGAAGAATGTCTCAAAGGGAAGTATGAGCACATGACATTGATACCGATGAGGGTTTTATTCTGTGAATATCAATTTTATTATCGTCCGTCGCTCAGGGTTTCAATCTCTAAATTGATTCTTGAATTTGATTATATTAAAGGAGAGAACCTGTCAACTGAAGTTTATTATAACCGGTTTATGTTGTTTACATGTGGTTGTGTACTTAGACTAAGAGGTATGAATTAAGAAAGCTAGAAGAAGGGAAAATCGTCTCAAAATATATGTATCTTTAACAGAGCATCGGAATCCTTGGAGTCGATATATCGAGCGATGTCCAGTTCCGCGGTCACTTGGAGGGTAAGGCCAAATTAGCCTCAAAGAAGCTTGGTGTGCTGAACAGATCGAGATAGTATTTCACCTTGGCCCACCGCCTACAACTTTATAAGGCGCAGGTTCGGCCGCATATGGAATACTGTTCTCATATCTATGCAGGAGCACCCAAGTACCAGCTTCTTTCTTGACCGCATTTAACGGAGAGCGACTCGAATCATCGATTGCCAGGATATTTCAGATCGGCTTGACCCCTTGGCGTTGCGTAGAGATGTAACTTCACTCTGCATTCTCTATCGCATGTTTCATGGAGAGTGCTCCGAGGAATTGTTCAACGCTACAAAACTTTCATCCCCATCACCTGGATACTTGGTAATCCACCACTGTGCGGTTCTCCAGATTTTTTTTGCCCCGCACAACCAATCTCTGGAACAAATTGTCGCCTGCGGTATTTCCGGACCGATACGACCTTCAAACCTTCAAGAAAAGAGCGTACTCCTATCTTAAAGGCTGGTAATGCACTTGTGACTCTTGAGTTGCAGGTGTCCATGGCCGACAGTAGTCACTTACCATCAGGTGACCTGTCTGCTCGTTTGCCCCCTAAAAAATAGGGTAAAGCAGTCCGTTACATTTTCTAAATGAACCGATCATAAGAATCACGTGTTATATTATATTATATATATATAAATTATATCATGAAACGCGAAAGTTTAAAAGTTAGCAATTATAAGTAATAAGAATGTTGTACACAGGGTACCAAGAGTTGTACCAAGAGTAGCCGCACAAATATAAAAAAAATACATAGGTAAAAAGAGTAATCTATTGTGCCCTGTCTTCTTTAACGATGAGTCGTGATGACCTTCTATTAAATATACACGGTATATATATATCTAAGGTGATGACTACAAGGAGTTACATTAAAGTAGTAGGGTCGTATAATATACCTTAAGCGTAACAAAGCAATGAAAATTTTACACTTTAAGTTTAAAAGAGTGATTTCTATTATAGAAAACTTAGTCTGAAAGTGATAATATAACTTGATAATTTAACGACAAAGGAAATATTTCGGGCTGGTTTGAATAAAAATATAGGTGATAAATACTAAGGACGTGGATAAAAAATTATCCGGAAATATCCGTATAAATAAATAAAAAACTAAAGTCCATTCCACATCAATCTCATATATTTAAAAAAAAAAATCGGACAAGTGGGCTTCTTCTTTTCATTTTCCCTCTTCCTATAATTTTAGTTCTTTACAAACTTACATGTACATAGTTCGTCTATCTCAGGTTGATTCTCAAAGATTATTGCCTGTTTTTCCGAAAGACAAACTTAACTTTGCCTTTCTAAAAATACTCCACCATATATCGTTGTATGTACGTCACAGTCAATTTTGTAACCGCAAAATATAAATTTGTAATCGCAAAATATATTTTTATGTCAGATAAAACAAACTAAGCACTTTCAGATTTTTTCCTTTACTTGTTCCGTGATACCTTGCTTCTTCCCAATTTTCATGATTCTAGGTCAATAGGAAGTACCCTATAGAGTTTGATTTACCTGCGAAGTGTTAAAATCAGGTAAATATAAGGCTTAAATTACCGTTTTTTAATTGCGTTGATTTAGAAACTTGATTTTTACCGCTGCAAGAGGACAACATACATAAGTATTTGATGTTAATTTCAACTTATTACAGCAGACAATGAAGACAGACTGACATACAGACATAATAGTGATCCTAAAATTGTTCTTTTTTTGCTTTTGAGGAACGGCACCTTAAAAACAATTTAAAATAATAGGCTTGCTGACCTAATTCTGGCGTTCAGTCGAAATCTTCTCCGTTCTGATTCGATTTTTGACATAACTTTCGTTCGAATTTGCGTTAAGATCTCGACCAAGTCTCGAAACGTGTCCTGCGTACAATAGTGCCGGCAACAAAAATAGCAAAATATCATTACCAACTTTATTCTGCAGATGTAAAAGGTTTTATTACAATAGCCGTGAAGTTTACTTTACTGAAAAAGATTTATATTGCTAAGTAATAAAGAGGGAAATTGTGGTTCAAATGAACAGACTGATGAGTTTAGTGAACAAAAGCACGAGGCGGATGGCTGAAAGGAAGGGAATGCAAATTGATTTTAGTCAAAAGTCGTTCACATTTATTAAAAGAAGGCTTTTCATCTTTTGAGTAGAATTGATGGTTTTAAAAAAGACCAAAGTTATTCTATGCTAGATTCATCACTTCTGTCTTAGACGTAGCAATCTCTAAGATAATAATGTCTTGTCTTATTATACCTGTTATGACGGTAATTACCATACACTTAGACTGTACTAAGTTTATGGTAAATACATCTACATCCTTCGATCTTTGATCGAAGCCATAAATATCCAGTCGTCAAATAACATATTTATTTCTTGAGTTACAAGTCGCAATCAGAACAAAAGGAACTTCGAAATTCAACACACAATAGATGATTGAGCTAGTAAATGTCAATTGTCTTTTAATTTTGGATGGATGATTTCATAATGTTCAAACTAGTTTGCACTTAATGGCGTAAGTGTTTCAATGATAGATAGTCCCAAAAAAGGTTGATACAGTACACAAGAAATACTGTAGTTTCAATCCGGTTTATGCATCAACCATTATAGTGGATCGCCTGGCAGAAACCGGCTTACTCGCGTTACTCACCGAGGTCGGTACGGCAGTCGTTTCGAATCTTCATATTAAAAGACTGATTGGTAATATGCGTTTGGCTATTAATGTACCTAAGTGTGACCGCTTGTTCATTACCGTGTGGCTTCCGGCGAATAGAATACTAAGGGCCACCCCAGGTCTTCCCGTGGGTGTCGTATGAGGCAACTGAGGGATAAGACTGTTCTTAATTAAAAAAAAAATCTAGTCCTAATTATTTTTCTCTACTTTTTTGTCTGTTTGGCTGTAACATATTAGCTACTAAACCTAAAACTTGTCTACTATTTCTGAATACAGTCATAATAAAGCTACATTCCTAAAGATTTTTTTTTGTCCGTATGCTTGTAACATCTAAAACGACTATATCACTTGTCTACAATTTTTGAATACCATCGCAATACATCTACAGTACTAAAAACAAAAAAATATTGTCTGTTTGGTTGTGACATCTTAGCTACTAAATCCTCTTCTTCTCTTTTTGATTACAGTCCTAATTGTTAATATGTATCTATATAACTAAATGTAAATAGTAAGCGCTTGGTAATTTTATAATTTAACTTGTAACATTTTTTTTTCGAACGTACCTACCCTCAGTAAATTATTTTACAATTTTTTTTTGCCAATCACCTATTCGTACCTGACTTATAAAGGTTATTCAGTACATACTAATTGTAAAGAACACCATAGGTTTTGTTTTTAATTGATTGCTGTTAATTGTTAAATATGAGAAGTCATTATATAAAATTCTTTTTGCTAAACAAAAATGAACTGACTTATCAGAGGCGGTTAGAGACGAAGAACCTGCAGGAACCGTGATAGAACTCCGTAAACAAATTAATAAATTAACTCTGTTGAGGCAGGAAAGGTACATCTGATATTTCCAACCTCGGGATTCTTACGCGGCAAATATACGTGTATACTAGGAGGTTTACCACGGCCTCACAGGAAACTGGCAAGGAAGCAATGCTTACATTGCTTTTCAGCTAGTGAGTGAGGTTACCTACCGGAGGCTCTAACCCTTCCTTCTTCCCCTCTTCACGCTTCTTTCCCCCTTTCCCTACTCCCATCTTAAAGGCTGACAACGCACTTGTGATTCTTGAGCTGCAGGTGCCCATGGGCCGCGGTAGTCTTTTACCATCAGGTGAGCCGTCTGTTCATTTGCCCTCTATAACATAAAAAATCTATTCACATATAATATATGCAATTATTAAAAAATTACACTAAAAATAAAAGTTTAGTTATAAAATAATACACTTTAATAAAGTTAATAGTTTAAAAAGTAAAAAAATAACTAAAATTAACGTACTTTATTTCAGTGGCCTATCTACATAGTAATTTAAACTACCTACTTAAAGTCCTATAAAACAAGAAATTGTCAGAAAATGATAATTTAAATATCGAGTTGTACAAAACACAGTTTTCCTCGTTTTATCAGTCCCGAGTGCATATCATGAGTAACCGCAAAATTTCTTATTCTTACTCACGCACGCTAGACTATTGTTATAACAGGTACATTTTAATTAAATCTCGAGTCCTATTAAATCTAATGGTGCTACCGCTGTTATTTAGTATTAAAACGATTCCTAGCCCCATTTCATAACAAAACAATCAAAAAGTTTTATGCCCAGCAAGAGTTTTAGATTGTTTATCTCTAGAAATCTATAGACAAAGAATCCAAAACTTTCACACATTCCCATTTGCCGCGTATATTTGGTAGATTTAGCAACGCTTAAATTGTTTCACGACTATATGGCGTCCGGCAGACTGGGAAACACTTCTGTGATTTGCGAGATACTATTCACTGACACGAAAAAACTCCTATTCCAATACACTTCGTTTAGGTGTAAGGGTCAACGCCCACATGACGTTTAGCTACAACGACTGGCGATTTTGTCAGACAATATTCAATGTGTTTGATCAGTTCTCTATAACATTAAATTAGCGAGCAAATGTCGCGACCAGCGACGTAATCGACGTCGCTGGTCAATGCTAAACTATCGCATATGCGGTAACTCTAAACGAAGTGATATAATAGACTTTAAGCACTTGTATAAAATTAACCGATTTGGGACTTCCCAGTTCCTAGTTCGTTTTCGTGACTCGTATTTTAACCGCCGCAAACTGCGGTTTTCTATAGGGTAGAGGTAAACTGTAGCAAAAGAACAAAACTTGAACGGGTCTTGTGTTCCATGTTCTAAGTGACTGTAAGTGACGTAGCCAGAGCCCGCGCATAGAATATGAATAAGGTCAACGTCAGCGTTTGTAGACGTGAGCCTGTGAACTTATTTTAAAGTAAAATTTTCAATGAAGATCAAGCTATTTTAAATTAAGTGAAATTTTAAGGAATATAATGAAAATTATTTAAATATATATAATCTGGTTCCTAACAAAAGAAGTACCCAAGACGTGTCAGGCCTCATCCAAATAAAAATACTTTCAAACAAAAACCAAACGCGTTGTTCAATAATAGGTTATTGAATTAAAAAACCATCCAAACATTCACAATTACAAAGCAAAAGCATTGAAGTAATTGATTTACATATTGAGATCAATAATATAATTAGCTGTTTAATATATGTATGTAGTTACAGCACCAACAATCCGGTGAACATAGCATAAACTACAAATCAAGATTCAGAACCCTTTATTGCCATTGTCACTGAATGAATGGATCGAGTGTTAAACTGCCTTATGTAAGACAAAAGTCATTAGGTAGTCGTCATGGGGTCTATTGTGTGGGAAGCTAATATTTTCCATTTCAACATGACCCACGATTGTTGAGCTGGGAATGAGAACAAATGTTTTGCAAGATCTTCATGGTACCTAGGCCATTGTAGTAAGGTCAAAAACATTTTTTTGTAGTCCTAAAAAATGGAGGTTTTTTTACAGAATTCGTATTTGTGGAACGTGCCCTTTGCCTTTAAATTGGAAACAGCACGCTACGATAGAACACGCAATGTGTGTTCTGATTTCTGATTAAAAAAAAAGTTCAAGTTCAAAGTGAATGTTGTAGAACTCAGAGTAGAGAATTGATTTCTTTTATAATTCACCTAGGAACATTTGAATAAATAATTTAATCTATTCTATGTAATAAATTGAAATAGAAAGGTTTGTTTATTAGGAAAGATATACGTAGAAAGACAAAAACGTCAATTTCGTTATTATATATATTGCACATGTCCAATCCGCTACTCTGTAATTACCCTGAAAAAAAAAAATAGATTGAAAAATTATATAAAGTTATTATTACTGCCATCTAGTTTGAGTTAGCAGAATCTTTCAATTATAAGCGCCATCTTGCATTTTCTTCCCGAACTAATAGGACACCTATATTACATACAATGCCGATAAGCTCTAACTTTAAAAGGTTGTAATCATCGTCAGATAGTACGCGATAGCAAACATAGATGACACTTTAGGTAGAAGGTAGTACGGTATTATTTTATTTGCACTCATTTGGACTATAATTACTGAGCAATTATGCAGTAAAACTATTAGCTGGTACCATGAAAATAATTATACAACGATATAACTAGTATTAGCAGTACGGTTTTTATGCTATTGATCTGAATTTAATTTAGCATAAGGATTTAAGCAAGCTTAGCAAGTAGATCCATTTTTTTTGTACTAGGACACCAGGACACGGTTTTCCTGGTAGTCTTAAACACTCTTATCACCAAAGCAACGCACTTTGACCAGTTTATAACTATCTCCTCCAAGGAGACTTACCAGAAGGAAGACAGTACACTATTCCTAGTATTTTAACATTATATTTAGGGTAGGTAATTCCATGCCATGTGCATGTAACCGAATGTGGTAGTAGTTTCAACCGACAAAGGACCTTGGTTAAAAAGAACAGCAGGTACAGTGCAGTTGATAACAAATGGTGTTTTGGAGCGTAGAATAACCAGAAGTTCAAAGGAAAGCTAATTTTAGCCCTCCATTGCCATCGCTATTATTTTGACTGTATCTAACCATTGGTAATCAACCGCCTTACTAGTAGGCTGGTTGTGTTTATTTCCCAACCTGGTTGTATAAAAACTCATCAGGTACAAATAATAAAATAATTACAGGTGTTCATTTAGGAATGCCCATACCTAAATTGAATGCTATAATTATTTCATTCATAATGATAAATCTTATTTATTTCTTATTCACAAGATATCATCAATACGGTTGCATGGTCCGAACTGCGAGATAAAAGCTTTCCTGTGTCATAACTCGCGAAGCAGTTGTGTAGGTACTTCGGCAATATTGAGTTGGAATCGGAGTTTGGCTGCCTCTGACGCCGATCGATTACGACGAACATTTTGGTGAAATGGACGATAAATGGAACATTGTGGTAAGTGTAAAGATAAAGTAGAGGTGGCTCTTTAGTTGATATTGAAGGGGGAGGAGGGAGAGGGTTGCAAGTGTTGTTGTTGTTGGGTTTAACGATATGTGGACTTATTGATGTAGAATATACATACAATTACATTTACTCGTATCAGTTATAAATAGACATGTACACAATCTAACTCGGCGGCGACGGCCGAATGCTTGCGCCTTCTAAATCAAATTAGAATCGAATAGAATAGAATATCCTTTACTGTACACCATATAACAATAGATCTTAAGTTTATTACTAATAAGGACCCACTCCGGCTTCTTACGGGTGCAATGTAGATACTAATGTGGTGTAAGTGTGAAGTGTGTTTTTATTATAATACAGGGGGCACACGAGCAGACGGGTCACATGATGGTAAATGACTACCGCCGCCCAAAGGCAACTAAAGAGTTACATGTGCGTTGCCGGCCTTTAAGGTGGGAGTAGGGTAAGAGGGGAGAAGAGCAGGAAGAGGGGAGAGGGGGGAGAGGGGAGGGTTAGGGCCTCCGGTAACTTCACTCGTGTGGCGAAAAGCAATGCAAACTTTGCTCCACTGCCGGTTTTCTGTGAGGCCGTGGCCTCCTGCCGAGCTGGTCCATACGTGCCGAAGCCCACGAACAAAACGTCTCCCTCGTCTGTAAACAAAACATTTTTTTATTCAGCCGCAAAAGCATGCTGTTAGCAAAAGCAAAAAATTTAGTTTAAGTGAAATTTATTTTGCAAAATTTTTTGGCCCATACTACGAAGCCTGGAGTGATAGATGTGCGTAAAAAATACCGAGTAAGGATACGTAGTGGCCTCATTTAATTAGTGATATGTTGGCTGTTTCATTCATGCCAGTCCGCTCAGAGCTAACTTAAATTTGGTCGAAGCAGACGAAGTAAAATGAAACTCAGAGAATTTATAATGTAGGTAATATTATGAAAAAATCTAAACTATTGGAATCCTGCCAACAGCAAGAGCAATTGGTGGTGGTGGTGTCGTTAGAGTGGTGTATCTTTGGGTAGAAAGTTACCGAAATCCTTCTTCTGGTCTAAATCTGATTTGATGTATGTTTAACTAACGATAGTAAGTGATGTATCTAAGATATTGTTTAATATGTTTATTCCTTAATTTATATTTTTTTATTCGACTTTATGCATACAGAATACCTCATACATCTACAATAAAGGCATTATTTAGGTTCGAGTCTAAATTAAAATAGTGCTTAAAGAAGTATTAGATTTCTTGACCGACTAATAAACTTTACACTGGTAGTGAGCAGCAGAATCCGGTATAAACATGATTTAGTACCTATAGATTATCTATCTATTAGTATCTATACCCATTACATTAGTTAAAAGAGTAAAAGACGTGCTGAATTATTGGTTAATAATGTGTTAGAAAGGGATGGCGATAGACTCTTAAAACAAGACAAAAAACTTTTCTTATTTTACAATTTAGTGCATTATATTGAATTTTGTTTCTTTTTATTCATTTTATAATGTGCACTGTAGACTTACCAACGGACAACTGTCTTAAATATTCGTGATCTCATTTCTATTATTTGTTAGTATTGTATTCAGAAAAGACCAAAACCGTTTCACGCGAAAGCATCGTTAGGTACTAAAGCATTGTCTACGTCTCGACCGCTATAATCGTTTTAATTCAGTTCTGGTGGCAGTATTCACTACAATCGAAAATGTTTGCTTTCCGTGCCTTCGACTTCAAATGAGAACTTATTGCGCTAATGCCTGGATTCATAGTTTGCTTAAGCTTTGTGGGAATCGTTAGTGTTTCAAAATAAACCGATTTATTACAACTAGTGGTCGCCCCTGAAGTAGAAATTCGACTGTAATTCCGCCAAACGTAGAGAATTTCACAGTTTGGTTGAAACATCATCTTCCTTTGAGGCTTTCCCAACTAAGTTGGGATCGGATTTCAGTCTAACTACGAAACGGCCGAACTTCGATTTTATGTGAAGCGACTGCCATCAGATCTCCACAACCCAAGTACTAGGCGATATCGAAGTTCTGTAGTTAGACCTGGTTGTCGGACTTTTTGGGGCTCCAACTACCCCGGGATCGACGGCTTAACGTGCTCTCTAAGGCACGGAGGAGTCTCAATGTGTTAAGAATGGTCACTCATCCTAAGACTTACATGGCTAGTATTACTTAACCTTGCAATGTGCTAACCTACTCGGTTACTCGGGTAACCCATATCTGTAACAGAGAAAATTAAGCAACAATGGATAATAAAAAATGACAAAAATACTGTTCACACATGAATATAGATCTCTATTATTTCCATCCTTTTCCCTTGTATATACTCGTTAGTTACAAGGTGAATATACACATGTTATATAGTATACTAGTGAAAGGCTATCCGTCACCTACTGTGTGTTGAAGATTCTACACAACAAAGTTATACCGTCATCCATTACGACGGGATGTGATTGAGCGAAATAAAAAACAAACAAGCGCAGTTCCACTTCTGTTACGGTAGTTATAGTTACACGAATTTGTTGGGTATTTGTTCATCGTCGTGCCGTAGATGAGGGTCCGTTTTTGTTTTTTTTTCCCAGACATTTTCATAGTTGGACCTCGATTTTGTGTATAGCACTATTGATACACGTAGCCCATTACCTCGTTAGTTACTCGTAGACGGTTCTTGAGCAGAAAATTGAGAATATTGAAAATTACACCTGCCTTAGAATAATATGTCATGAAGTGATTCTGTACCAGAGCTTGCTTACAGTTTGATCGATCGATAGGAAGGTTTTCCCCCAGGGGTCAGCCTACCGTAGGTGGACGTGTATAATTTATGGAAACAGTTGATCTCAGATTTGCGAAATTTGCAGAAGCAGCCTTCGAATCCTGACTTGAGCAATCCGCGACGTAGCCTTTGTGGTTACGCTGCGGTGCGTTTTACCTACCGGCGCGGCGGCGCCGTCACAAAGCTCGGCCGAGCCCAGTTAAATACAGGACGAAATCCCTTGCCGTTCGTATTTGACTCGACTCGGATTGAGCACGGCTCTGTTGGAATAATATCCAATGTAACTGAGGTAGAGAGGCAGTCCTTCACAAATAAATGCATGCAATTCCAGGACAAGATGTTTAAAGCTTTGACGACACTGACGATAGATGTTACTAAAAGTTATGCTGCTAGCATTTTAAGGTAACAATAACGGACATAAGTAGTATATTTACAAAATTTGCAAATGATAAAACCAAAATAATCTTTATCAGGATTTATCATTTTTATCTGAAGATTTTGCATGCATACGGGCTTGACATTATGGGCTCGCTTGAAACCATGGGCTTAATTTTCAATTAAACAAAATGTATAAAATTTTGAAAATACTACCTGTTTTTCTTCCCATTTTCTAGCATATCTCAGTTAATATGATTTATAGAGAAAAGTTGCCCAGTTTAAAAAAATAAATTAAAAAACAAGAAAAGAAAAGTAGTGGTCTTTCATCATGATAACGAAAATTGAGAGAGCTTGGTTGGGGAGTGTTAATGCATCCATCATAGTCCTGACCTTGCACCCTCAGATTTTCACCTATTTCGGTCTCTTCACAATTTTTTGGGTACTATTAGGTTAATATCAAAAGAGGACTGTTTTGACAGTCCTCTCTTGATGTCTTTCTTGACTGCTTGTCGCAGTTTTTTTGATCAAAAGTACCAAGATTTTTCCAGCAACAGGATTGTGTCTCTACCTACAAGATGGCAATAAGTTATCGAACAAAATAAATGTAATTAAACTTTGAAAACAAATTTGTATATAAGATACAAAGAAACTTTTTCCCCGACCTTATATTTACGCCATCAATAATGTATCAGGATCGATCGTAAGCCCTATGTAAGCTGTATGAAAATAAGCTCGAGCTTTTGAAATATTACGTTGTATAGTTGTACTGAAAGACGGAAAAGGAATTCCAAATTATGAAAAAGACATGTCTTGATTTCCTTTTGGTTTTGATACCATAACCATCAACAATAAAGTATTTAACTCAACTAGATGGACAGATTATAACATAAACTTAATACACTAACGTAAAAGTTTATGGCTTATAAACTTATAGATGAGATTAAAACGTATCAACATTTATTTTTATATGATACTAGCTTCTTCCCGCGGCTTCCCTCGCGTAAAAGTAGTTTTCCATCCCTCGGGAATATTTTTTTTTTCTGGATGAAAGGTACCCCTATATGCTTTGCTGTATTGGCAACGTGTATGCAACATTACACGTCACGTCATGTCAATTATTGGTTCAAGGTATCAGACCACTCAGTATTTTTGCGAAAAAGAGGTTTTATGTATGGAACACTGGCAGAATATACTTTATTTTAAAAATAAGATTTTTACGATAAAATATACGAAATTTGCAACTTCAGGTTTCACTCCACATTTTATTAGGAACTAAAGCGAATTTATGTGAGGACAAACTTTGGCCGATGAAGAAAAAAGAAAAAAAATGATAATCATCATCTAGTCACACCCTCAGTGCACTATCGTATGCTACTAAATGCTAGAAGGGGTTTAGATGCATAAAACTTTACCTTAATAGTAATAGAGCCAAGTAAGTGGTAGTAGCTCAAGTAATACGCTAAATTTCGGTTTCTATGGCTAGTGAAGTCATTATAACGCAACAAGAGAGGATCTCGAGGGACGAGAAGTTTCAAACTGGTAACCATTCCACCAAGATTTAACTTAAACGTTTCCAAATATGTTACAACTAAAATTAAATCGGTGAGCATTATTAAAATGATTAATCTCTGAGAGTGGTCTACCGCCTTTAAAAGGTAAATATAGGTAAGTATTTAGTTTCTCTCTTTCACAAAGACTATTATAAAGTTTGATGATTACTGAAAAACACAATTTCTGGACACATACGACATCATGGAAATTTAGAATTATAAGTGTAGGTAACGTAAACGTGCTTTCGAGATCTATAACTAACCGTTTATTCAATTTAATGTGGCCCTCTATCTTTAACAGCACGCAGTACAAAAAATTAATATGAAGAACGTGGGTACCATAGTTCGCACCCGGACAAGCGTGCTTTGGTTGTAAGATGGTAAAATGCTTGTAATTCCTGAATCCAAAAATTGTGTTCAGTTTAAATTCAAAATTATTTATGTTTCTCTGTAGATTTTATAAGTTAATACCTACTGAATTATTTTAGTTAATTAAGTTTTACGTACACGGAAATACTATCTCATGAAACTAAAAATAAACATTGTGAAGTTCGTCTTTGTACAATACAAAGGCGAACTTAACCGTTTATGTTTTCAGATCTTACAAATAAGTTAAATGTGCACTACGTCTTATTTATTTTATTTTTATTTATTCTTTATTGTACACTAAAACTAGATTAATAAAAACAAGGAAATGGTATGTACAAAGGCGAGCTTAACCCAAACCTGAGTTTTCTTCCAGCAAACCTTAGAGTGAATAGAGGATAGTTGAAATACTTAGAGGCAAAGTCGTGTGTACGTAAACTAATTAGAAATAGTAATTAATAGATATAACTTACTATATCGAACTAACTCTTACTATATCGAATGGTGTACAAATTAAATTAATTTAAATGATTAAGTGAAATTATTATAAGTACATAGTACCTTACCATTTTTGGTGTATAAACCAACCATCATGTTCATTCAAATATAAATATAGTTTTGTTGCCAGCTATTTTCATCGGACGGTGTCTTGTAAACATTGCAAAGTCACTTTCAAACGTTTTTTATTTCCTTGTTTTTCAGTAGTTAGAAAACTTTCCAATTGTCCCCAACAACTATATATCTAACTATATCTACATCTTATATAAATAAAATAATATAAATGGGGCAAACTAAAACGAGAGAATAAAAAAATACTTAGCGACTAATGGTAAGATACTGTTTTAATAACTTCAGCGGTATGAATTTAGGTTGGCGAAAAATTAACTAAACTGATGACTAATTGATCCCTAAAAAACCAAAACGAGCTTCTAAAAGCGTAATGCGTATAACCCATTTTGGATATTAAAATTTTAGGCGTGCGACTGAATTACTAAGTGAACGACTAGAAATACAGAGAGGGCGACTTAAATATTAAGTTGGAGACGGTTTAACATTAGTAAGGTAGGTCAATTGAACAGAAATGACTAGGTTTAGGTTAGGTTAGATTTGTAACTTGCTTCCGGTCAGTGGCACTTTACGGTGCACCGGTGTGGGCGGAGGCTCTGACCGCCCAGCATAGGGCGCGCCTCTGGCGCCTCAGAGGGTTATGGCCAGGACTCCCTCGCGGGATTTGGAGGCGGAAGTGCTCGCCAAAGTATATCGGCGACCGGCTGAGCTGCTGGCTTTAGCGCCGTGGAGGAGCTCCAGCTGGTCGTCGTCGAGTGGGCAGGGCGGCAGCACGGGACTGCCACTTTACTTTTCCTTCCGACTGACGCAAGTTCTTTCCGGGCACGGCTGCTTCGGGAAGTACCTGCACTCGGTCGCTAGGAGGGAATTGAGTCCCGCCTGTCACCACTGCGACTGCAGTGAGGGCTCGGCTCAACATACGCTTGCCCCAGTTGAGCCCTCACTGCAGTCTTCGGAGAGGATCTGTCGCTACCGGCCATCATACGTTCCATGGCCGGTAGTGACAGGAATTTTACCGCGGTCACAACCATCACAACCACAACGTGAGGAATTCATCTCGCAGAAGGAGGCGGCGGAAAGGGTCCGGAGGACGACCTCCACTTGCGCTTAATTCGCCGGCGAACCGGGCGGCGGAGATGCTCTTTCCAGCGCCTCATGCCGCCCTGGAACGTTGTCTAATTAAGAGGTTTTACCCGGAGGTGGCGCCCGCGCTTTTGCAGGCAGGTGCTAGGAGGGGTCAGGATGACTTAATAAAAGATGTTTCCGGATCCCTCTTATTTTAGGGGCAGGACGGCACATCGTGTGATTTTAGTCGGTTCGATTCCGACACACTGACTCATCTAAAACCCCGGTGGAGTGACGATCCGTGGGGGTCACACACGCACAATAGAAAAAAAAAGATTTGTAACTTGCTGCTTTAGAGATTTCTCGTCACTCGCATTCAGTTGCTCACTTAGTATTTTTGAAACCCAAATTCATTTATGTTGATCGTAAAATTAAAATTTATAGTCACTCGTTTAAATACTACCCGTTTTGGGTGAGACGGGTCAATACCTGTCGGGAGTTGCGGAAGAATGCAATGGCGATTCTCTCTCCCACGATCATGGGCAAGCAGTGGAACACCAGGATGGTTTTTAGTCGATAAGAGTCCGACAGACCCCTTCCGCCCCCCCCCCAAGGCCGGAGGACATCCATGAGGAACTTCCACCTCGTTACAAAATAAATATATATATTGCATGCATATATTTACAAAATTTATGTTTTTTGGTATAATCACATATTATTATGTATTAACATAAAACAATGTCTAAGTAGGTACGTTTATTCTAGAACCCAAAGTACAAGCGATGCTTTTGTGTCTTTATAGTTATACAAGTTAACAGGATACAACGTCAATTATGCAACAGTGATCGTAGTGTTGTTCCTGCATTTTACGATTCTGTATTCCTCTAGGAGTGGAGCAAAAGTGTATGTAAATGTGTCGAGCAAAATGTAAATGACCCGCTGGTCTCGCCGCGCTGCGCCGGCTGCTATGAACTGCGGTGAACTGAGGATATGCACTTTCAGGGTTCAACAAAAATTGTAAGACGGTAGTTAGTTCACTTTTGTTGTATTTGTAGGTTCTCGTATATTTTCTTAAAAAATCTAAAACAACGAAAAGAAACGAACGAGTGAAAAGTAGTAGAACTTATTAACTAAGCTTCTTAATTTAATAATTTATTTGAGTTAACAAACAATCTAATAAGTAAATCGATTCGTCGACTCATTGTTCGTCGAATCGAATCGTTTTAGCCTATAAAAACTTGCAACGATAATAGTTTCATTTGTTTGTTGAGAACTCGACTATGACTGGTGACTTTTATTACCTTTCTGAAACCAGAAAAGGCGTGTTTTTACTGTGTTGTGGTTAGCCGTTAGCTACTTGTAGTTGTATTGATATCAGAAAGAACAACCTGAAACCTTAATTCTGAGAATAGATAAACATAATTAAATTAATGTCATGAAAATTTGTGTTCCATTTTCTGTAACATTTATTTTTGCCTGTTGATAAACTATTACTGGTGCCCATAAATACTGTCACCATATTTGTTAAAAATGCTTATCTAAATCAATTACCTAATCAAATAACTAATTACAACTGACCCGGTAGAAAAACTGGCTAATTAGGGAAACTGAATAGTGCTCGCCTGATAGCAAACGGAAATACAAATCATGATCCCTTTAAAAACGTGATATCTTTAATGTTAGAATAATGTCTTTGAAATATTATTAATATTGACCGATAAATACCATGTTTTAAAGCTTTGATAAGTTTAATAAGCATAGGTCGGAATAGGTAAAATGATTTAGGGTGAACGAACTCAAATATATATTAACATATACATTTGAGTTCATTCACGACTTGAGGGCAGACTTGCCTGCCAGACTACAGTATTTTAAAATTAATAAGACAAATTTCCGGAATTACGTGGAACAACGCATTGGGAGGTACGTATCCACAAACTGTTTGTAAAAACAATGCATGTTTAACACACAGGTTTACACACAGAGCAGGTAAAGCACACTTATTTACTGAAGTAAGTAGGTAGGTCTTATCACTATCTGTGATAAGAGTATGATGGCTCATAGAGTACTGCCCTTTTCGTTGTTTACATATATGAATTATTTATTTACAACTTAAGTTATCGTTAAAAATGCAGGAACGCGACTTCTTAAACTGGGACCAATGTAGGTTACATTGGTCCCAGTTTAACCAAACCCTATAATACGCTACACTGTGTAGCGTATTTTTATAAAAAATCTTTGTAGGCAATTCGTGCCCCCTCATACATACGTGGGTCACACTGAAAGGTTTTAGAATAGGCCAGTAAGAAAAGCAGCCGATGAAAATGTATTTAAATTTCGAATTAGGAACTCTTTGGGAATCTGTAGATGTTTAATCTAAAAGTTAATGATTTCACATGAACGCGTGACCGGGCAGTTCTGTGAGCTAGTGTACATATATTTATTCCTTACAAAATTTTATCTACAACGCACACAATAAAGCTAAATGAAACCACCTTATCTCCATAAGCAACTGATCTTTTCTTCTCTCTAATACCCAATGAAAGATGTAATCAGAGGGTATTGTGAAATAAGCCGTCTTTATTCATGTCATATAATAACAGACTAAGAACCTAATAAGATTGCCCGTAATTGATTTTCAAACAAAATCCCTTTTAAATTGGAACAGAAATGCAAAGTAAGAACTAGGGTTATTAATTCTGTGTTGATACTTTAGAGATTGCAAGGACTGAAGTGAAGCAGACGGGCCATAAACACCGTCCCCTTCACGATAAATTTACATTTGATGCGGTTCGCTTGCTCTTAATTTAAAAGGTGTTAATCTTTATAAAAAAATATCGGGTGACGGTTTTAGTGCTTATAATCACACACCAAACACTACCCTGTCTTTTGCTATTAGGTGCGGAATAAATACTTGTATTATATTGAATTTTCAACATAATTAAATACTAACACATCATGCAGTTTACATATATGTACAAATGCATACACAATTTGTGAAGTACCATCAATTTACTTTGGTAAATGTAGTTAAAAAGTCTTTGTTAAGATGTATGAGAAATAACGTCGTTGTGTGGCACTATATAGGTATTTTTATGTCAGTCAAGATTAAGATTTGAAAAGTAGAAATGATTCATGCCAAGTTAAATAAGTCGCAAAATAAGAGCAAGTTTATAACATTCGGCTTTATTTTACATACATGTTTACTTTAAAGATTAAGAGATATAGTAAAAAACTTCAACTGTCCTGAATTTTCTAAATAAGAATTTTCCAGTAAGCTAATATTAAAACCATCACCCTCAATCACTCTATGTAATACTGAATCTATACACCCTCAAAACAATCATACGAAGCTGAAAGAGGTGTGTGTAGACTAATTACAATAAAAAGCTTAAGTTCTATAGATACAGGCTATTTCTGCAGTTCGTTCAACTAATAAACTGACAATGTCATGGAGCTCTTTAAATTTAAGTTGCTTATTTATCAGGATCATAGAGTTGTACTGTAAATACCATATATTGTAGTTATATCTGCTAAACGAGCTGCGCACCTGGTATATTAAAACTGAACATGAACTGATGAGTCATCCTTCTTAGAGTCCCGACCTGGCACCTTGTGACTTTTATTTGTTTCCAAAAATAAAAGATAAGCTTAAACGAATTCGTTTTATCAAACATGAAGATGCCATGATGCTGCATTTACCAGAGGCGTGGAAGAGATCCCTAAAGAAGAGTGAGCTCACTGCTTCAGTCAATGATTCTATCGCATGCGAGGGTGCTTAGAAAGGAACGGAGACTACTTCGAAAAGCAATAAAAAATATTAACATAATATCATTCCGTTTTTTTAATTTCTAAAAACTTTCAGTGAAGTGAAGTGAAGTAGAATCATATATCACAAAACCCCTTTTTTGATCTTCATCCCATATTTTAAAAATGGAAACCCAGACGCAACCCTCTAGACAAGTTTGCGGAGCAGGCGATACTTTGCAGCACCATCGACAAGCTTCTTTAAGTGCGAGGTTCTTGTTCAATATTGGACATTTAAGCTATTGAGAGAAATTCAGATTGTAAAATGGATATATTGTTTTTGGGTATCTGGCGGTAGTATCTGTTTAAGAGAATATCTACTTGTAATATATTTGCTTAATGCTTGTATTTAACATTTGTTGTTAAAATTTTGTTAATTTTGATTGCCATTTTCATAATGATCTATATAATAATATAATAGGGTTAGAGGGAAAAAAACTAACTATTAAAAACCTAATTAAAAGCCCTTTAAGAAGAAGTAAGAAATTATATTACGACGTATCATTAAAAGCAATAACAGCCAGGAAACAACCGCAGTGGAGCCAATACATTGAAGAACTCTCGTTGCATTTGAACTTTTCCGTATGAGCGCGGGTCCGTCAAAGCTTGTGTTCATAAATTCTGAAAATACGTCTTGTATATTATATCTATATCATGTTTACGATAAAATTTTACAAGTTTGAGTTTCATGGACATGAATGATCATGCCAAAGCATTTTTTTTTAGAATTGAGAAAGTTTTAAACAAAAATCGGTGGTTACATCTAACTAATGTAACCACATAATCTGTCGTTCTCTTGTCACCGCCGGCGTACGTAAACGCAATTCCAAGTACAACTGGTTGTGCTGGCGCTGCTGCTGCATCCGCAGAAAGCTTAAAACGGCGTAAATACAATAATTTAATCGGTAATTACGTTTTTGAGCCGTTTGGGATTAAGACGCTAGGTTCATGGGGTCCGAGTGCTCGTTCCGTTTATAAGGAACTAGCTAAGCGACTAATCGACACTTCTCGTGACCAGAAAGCGGGCCTTTTTCTTGCAAAGAGAATTAGTATTGCCATTCAAGATGGCAATGCTGCCAGCCTTTTGGGAACACTACATGACATGGATGAGATGTGCTTCATCTCGTCGCAGGCACTCCAGCAAACAACTATTAAAATTTTTTTACACACGCTGTGGGGCTTAGTGGCTATCTTCTTGTGGATGTTATGTTGTAATTGGGATATTGTCGTCTGTTAATTAACAAACACACGACTTTTCAGGTCTCCCCACACACAATAAATGTGCTTATTGATGTGACCATCAATGTAAAAATGAGCCTCTTTTTTTTTATGGTATAGGGGGCAAACGAGCAGACGGGTCACTTGATGGTAAATGACTACCGCCCCCAATGAGCACCTGTAACTCAAGAATCACAAGTGCGTTGCCAGCCGTTAAGGTCGGAGTAGGGGAAGGAGGAATGGGGGGCGAGGAGGGAAGAGAGGAAGAGGGAAGGGTTAGGGCCGCTGGTAACCTCATTCACTCGACAAAAAGCAATGCAAGAATTGCTTCACTGCCAGTTTTCTGTGAGACCGTGGTATCACTCCGGCCGAGCCGGTCCATAGGTGCCGAAGCCCACGAACAAAACGTCTCCCTCGTCTGTGAACAAAACATTTTTTCATTCAGCCGCAAAAGCATGCTGTTAGCAAAAGCAAAAAATTTAGTTAAAGTAAAATTTATTTTGCAAAGCTTTTGGCCCATACTTTATATCATGAAACGCAAAAGTTTAAAAGTTAGTACATAATTAATACATAACTAAGCCTGGAGTGATAGATGTGCGTAAAAATACCGAATAAGGATTGGTATACATCTGTAAGCAGGCGATTAGGGTGATATTTTATACTCTGTGCTATACACGTTCTTATTGCAAGACCTGCCTTTTTATTATCATGAAAATTGTGATCTACATAGGTACTTTCATAAATCACGGTTGACAGGAAAAATAAAAATAAATGACTTTACCTTAGGCTTTTATTTCCAAAAATTAATTATGCCATTAAATGTTTATCTAAATCTGTTCCTTCTGGAAATTTATTAATACCATACTTTATTTACCCATTAATAGTGTGAAATTTATAGCTTTTTGACCATTAATTACTGCGTCGGATGTATTTGCGTGGTCTTGCGTACGTGAACCATGTAATGAGTGCTACTTGTGTTGTCGGTGTTAACCGTGGTAGACTTATGTATTTGAGTAGCGAGTCCTGTTGGCACAGAGTTAATGAAGCACCAAGCATATCCTTTTCCAATGTTCGATCACTGGTTGTGCTATTTTTTCCCCATTGCAACCAATTATAATTATCTCAGTAAGCTAAACTGGTTAAAGAAAGTTGTCTATAAACTCAGAGGTGATGGGAAGATCGCAACTTCAT
This sequence comes from Euplagia quadripunctaria, assembly GCA_963859945.1. Classification (NCBI taxonomy): domain Eukaryota; kingdom Metazoa; phylum Arthropoda; class Insecta; order Lepidoptera; family Erebidae; genus Euplagia; species Euplagia quadripunctaria. The sequence continues at coordinate 12,543,270 of OY982574.1, forward strand.
TAACACTCCTATGTTTTCTTTAAAGGCTTTGAATTTTTCGAAATTGGACCCACCAGGATAACTTTATTTTCTCAAATTTGTTTAACACAATGTGAAAATGTACACGAGATGTTTACAGTCACCAGATTGGAGTAATGCAATAAAAGTAAAAATAAAACAGTACATTATAGTTCACCAAAATGTAATACCTAACACAAATCACAAAGTTGCTTATAACGTACTAAATAAATACTTTATATTAATAAAAATACTGTCGAACAGAACCAACTGACTGTAACTTTCATTGAATGCACATAGTGAATTAGTGATGTCGTAGAAATACTAACGTGTTCTGGCGCCCTTACAAAGTTTTCCAACTTGTTAAATTGAAGTCACCCACCTTAGTAGATTCGAGAAAGAGAAGCGTTTGAAAAGTTATGTACGATCTTACATTCCGATTTACCCCAGTGCTATAGAACCTTACAAGTTAGAAGTCCTTAACCAGTGAAACTTATAGATATTATAATATATTTCGCATACTGTGCCGCTGTAATATCCGGTGGTTGTACGTCTCCCCTTGGTGCTGTATATAGGCACAAAAAGAAGTCGACGTGTTTTTTCACAATTTATTATATTGTACTAGCTTTCACCCGCGGCTTCGCTCGGGTAAAAGTTGTGTTTTTATCCCTCGGGAACAGTACTTTTGCCTGGATGAAAGGTATCTCACTTTTGCATTTATAATATGAGTTAAAATTCCTACGACTACCTTTGGGTATCACTACAGAGGACTTAAAGTATTGTGAGAAGGTTTGCCTACTATGCCAACAGATAATCTGCTGACCCTCAATTTACAAAAAACATTTTATTTAGCTTTTGATATCAGGTCCAATCTTTATCTACCTAAACCATACCATCTCAAAGCTCATATACATACTTGCACTACGTATAATACTTGTAATTATGTCTCAATAAATAGAGCAAACTGCGTTAAATATCTAGGAGTGCAGATAGATGAACATCTCAACTGGCGTGCACATTTTAAATCACTATCAGGCCATGTAAGAAGTTTTAAAAAATAAGAAAAGTCGCAGACTACAAGACTGTCATGATGTTATATACTGCATTGTGTCAGTCCATACTAACATATTGTCCACCAGTTTGGGGTGGCACACACAGAGGGTGATGCTAAAGGTAATCTGCTGTCGACCGCTTAAATACCCGACAGCAAAACTGTACGCAGACTGTAATGTACTCACTGTGCGACAGCTGTATATATTATGTGCTATTAACCATTCTTCGTAACCAATCCACTAGTCATTTTAGCAATATTCAACCAAGTGGTAGAATTAAACACAAGGTTCTTCAAATAGAATCGTATCGTACTAATTTTGCAACACAACAATATTATGTAAGAAGTTCGAAATTGTACAACTCGCTAAATAAATTATCATCAATACAAATAAGTAAAATTGAACGTTAATTTCATAAAAAAATTATATATTTTTATGAAATTATCGTTTCATTTACCTGTACTAACATGATGGAGAATGAAAAATGTTAATAAAAAAGTGTAAGAAGATAGTTTTTTCATCAGGTTATTTTTTTTCTGACCCATCGTCAAAGGTACCATTACTATCATACATATTATAGTATATATATACTACATATTATAGTACTATCGTCTGTCTTCGTTTTCCGGAGTGTTTTACTCACACTGTTTATATCAGCTCACAAAATACGAAGTTAAAACATACTAAAATAATTTTTACTTAACCTGAGTTATGATAATACAGAGGACTTATTAGTTGGTAAATATAAACATACAACTAATAAATGGAACAATAACATACGTGAGCACCCACAAACACACACACACACACACATACACAAACTTACTTTAAAAAAATATGTGTGTGTTTCTGTCTGCATGCCTATAGAGGAAAATCTGTGCCAAATTTAGTTCAAATTTCTTATGTTTTATAATTTAATAACAAACATTCCCATAGGTCATGAAAACTCAATTCATTTCTAGAATTTTCTAATTTTCATTCATCAATAGTTGAAAAAATAAATAACTAAGACGGTCCAGCTATTTTCAACTAAGCACATATCAATGAACAGCATTGACGATTTCGAATAATTGATGACAATTTTTTTTTAAAATAACGATATTGAATTTGAATTTACATTTGAGCATTTAATTCTTTAAAATTAACAAGAATAATTACTTTATCTAAGATAACATGTTGGTCAATGGATTGAATTAATTGAATTAAAACACTTCAGAAGATTTCTTCATTAAACTAAATAAATTTACTTTACGTTTTTCAAACGCAACAAATTAATTACTCCGTGCACCGACCAATTTACTAAACAATATTTACTTTATAAGATGTGTTCTCCACAAGATACCTATTACTGGTATTTCAGAGATATTTACTTTAGGGAATTCTCGCTTAAGTCGAGAGCCGGCGCACATTAATATAGGGCAATTTAGAGCCATCACGAACACAGTACAACCCGCATAATACGAAACAACCACTGAACTTTAGTATTTGTTATCAGATTGTTTTATACATCCTTCTCCCTGTTTTGAATTTGCCTCAAGGAGATATATTTCTCTTTAACCTACTATTCTCATTCCCACCTAAAGATATTTTAATTAAAATATCTTTAGAAAAACTATAATACTCACTCCAAAACTAAGTACAATAATAGTATAATTATTATAGTATAAAAACAATTGCTACTCCTTAGGTTTTGCGGTACTCCGGAGCGACGACGTTTTGACAATTATTAATGTCCCCACTATACTGAGAGAATGAAACATATTATCTTGACCATTACACTCACTTCCACTCAAAGGAATACGCTGAAAGAAAAATTACGAATGTGGAGGATTGATAACACGAATAAATGATACAAATAATATCTTATGCTTTTCTTTTGTAGAGAGTTAATAAGATTAACAATATTGCTTGTGTACTTTCTTTTATAAGTCTTATTTTATTTATCCAGATGGGCCCGTTTATTTGTTCACGATGTGTCCGAGTTACATGATAGCTCTACATATTTGCCGATATACGACCATACGCTGTGTGATATTTTTTAGTAGTCTGATTTATGATTTTTAATTTTTACTAAGTTGGAGATAAACACACTCGCACCCACGCGCACACGCACACGCACACACACGCGCTTTGTCAAATTAATTAAATTTTGCTTTATTATTTTTCAAAAATAATAAGTTCTGAAATAATAAAATGTACTTACCTACTCACTTTGTTGAGAATACTAATAGGTATAATAATAATTGGGTGAAAGTAAATGAAGTGTAGGAATAACCGTTTTATCGTTATACTCATTCTCCACATTATCTTTAACTCTATTATATGTTTCCAACACTCTTGTGTGAACGCAATGTGCTTTCAAAAGGTTACAGTGGTGTATTTAGTATTACGGTGATTTTCTTTTCACGCATTATTACAATAAGGTTACTCATTTAGTTAGTTGTTGTGTGTGTATAGTTAATCGCACGAAAAAGTAATTGGCATAATTCAAAGAGCGGAAAAATCACTTAAAGGAAATTAAAGAATTTCCATTGTAATGCCTTTCAACAAGTAGACTATGCGATCTTAACAAAACCATTTCAACTGTATTTAGTATTCAGTAGATATCGAAGCAGACTTTTTATTAGATAGGAAAGAACAGACTGATTTTATATCTGCTGAAAGGTTAAAGAATTTAATGATTAAAATTGAGATCATTTGCTAGTCTTAGTAAGAATTAAGATGTATCTTCATGTCTTTCTTCCGTTTAGAGTAAACGTCAAAATAGTATCGTGAGATTTAATGGTTTGTGAAATAATAAACCAAAGACGCCCTTAATTAATAAAAGCTTGATAATTAATCCGTAATCTGATTCCCCAATTCCCGTTTTGCCATAAGAGAACAAGAGGGGCGCCTACCTATTGTGCGCAGTTGTTTAATTTGTAAATGTTTTTAGTGAATTGGAAATTCTACGGTGCACAGGTTTGATGTCATTTCAACAAAAAGGGATACTTCCGACGAGGCTATGTGATGTTGCCTAGGGGGCCGCAGCTCAAAGGTTTGTGTTGGGATGATGTATACTAATCAGGGTGAGAGCTTTCATTATGGGATGCAGGATCCATTACTACGTAGTTCGGCTTCTCATCGCTAGATGACGCTGATTCGGCACGTTCCAGCGGACTGGTCCCCTGTAGTTAGGTTAACATTTACGGTCTGAATTATAAATGCGAAAGTGAGATTGTTTATTTGTTTACTTTAAAACTTTAGCTCTGAAATTATGCATACACGTTGTCAGGGGTACGGAAAAGGACATAGGGTGCCTCATCCCGAAAGGTACCCTGTGACGTTTTCTCCGGTTCTCTCCCTCCAAACCGCGGGCAAAAGCTAGAAAAAAACTGATCATCAACTCACGGCTATTTTTCACAGATGACCGTCATTACCATAAACTAAAATATATTATACTGAAAGTCATTACTGTCACTTTAAATAACCATTAGACGTATCAACAAGTAAAACCTACTACCACCGCCATTGAAGGAGTCACAGCAAGTACATAAAGTATTTTTTTAAATTGAATAAATAAAGGAGTCCAACTCACCTGATGGAAAGTGACGATGAAGATGAATATGGTACACGCCTATCCAAGAGAAACGTATTCACTCTACTCTTAAAGGGTCCAGGAATATTATTTTCTGGCAAGATAGCAGGCAGCTTTGCGCAAAAACAAATGTATGAAACAGACGCAAAAAAATATGGCGGCTATTTCTATCCTACCTACTCTAAGAGCAATAATTACTATGCTCTGAGTACCTACCCATAAATAAATAACCCTGTCTAAGGTGAAGAGCCCTTTGGTTTTCCGCTGCGGGGCTTGAAGCGTCCCGTAGCAGAGGTCCCGTCGGACCGATGCATCTCGGCACTTGCCTGTTAAGCAAGGAGAAAGGTGACTAGACACTAATCCGGACACCCGTCTATAGGCCTGGGTAGACCTGCATATGATTGTAGATCGGGATGTGAGCGTACCGACAGCTCCGGGTACCAGCTGGAAACTGGCAGTTGGCCTCTCTGACGATGTGGGGTGGGTCCAGTGTAAACAAATACGTAGCTGTAGAGGAGAAGGGCATGATCCAGGTTTTCCGTACAATACACATCGACCTCTAACAAACACTGTCCAGTGACTGCTAGCAGTTTCTTGCTTGCGTCCATCCCTACCTCGCACACATACCTCACTTGTTTTGTATGTACAAAAACCTCGCCCTGCTAAGCCGTTTCCACAGGAGCTGCGCTGAGCGAGGCTAGGTAAATGAAGCGATTCTATTGGTTCTTAACAAACACATCCCTCGCTACGCATCCTCGCACATATCTGGTGGAAACCCAGCTTTAGATTTGTCTCTTTTCATCTGTTTAATTGTCAATGTCAATTGACAATTACAATGAAAATTTTATCAAGAATTTTATTTAAACTGTTTTAAATTTCGATATCCACATTTCGTAAATATTTCCTTTTGTAACATTTTTTAGGTGCAATCAATTTGTGAAAGCTATCGGAAAAGAAGATTTAGTTTACGTACCAATAGAGAAACTGTACACGTAAAAATATGTTTGTGGTAGTCATTTCGCTTATAAGGATAAAAAAAAGGACTCAGGTAAAAATAACTGCTATTCCATCTCTACAATTAACTGCAGAAATATTACCTGATGAAACATAAATTATTGATGTTCCCTTGCACATAGCAGATAAACATGTAGTTGTGTCCATGCTTGGTGAGTAGGGATATTTCAAAAAAATACTGTGATGGGGTTTTTATCAGAAACACAGCAAACTAAAAACTACCTATTTTGTTTTGTTTGTAAAGTCTCTTCTAACGCGTAGTATTTGTATACTCTTTGGACGTAGACAGTTCATGGTTCATTCCAGATTTTGACGGCTTGAACTAGAAAGGAGCTGTCAAAGCGTTTAGTTTAGACTTTTTTGGTGTTTTGACAATGAAAGGGTGGAACCTCTGTCTGTGTCTAGTTGTCCGATGAAGGAATGGTGAGCGTTCATCGTTGATCGTTGTTGTAGTAACTACTTTTGCAGTTTAATAGGAACATCCTTTTGAAGACAGTGTTTAACCTAAATGAGCAGACTAATTTATTAATAAAATTTGCATATTACCTTATTATATATAGTTAATTTATTGCTTACATTACCATATTATTTTTATCCCAGATACAAGTAATACACTGATGAAATTGAAAATTTGGCTGAAATTATCTGACTATGTGGTTTATTAACAGCCGAAATCATGTGTTACTCGGCATCATACAAAACGATCACGTAAAATGGTTCATTAGACGACAATTCTGAATCACAACGTACAAAATAATACTTTCATGAAAATGTGTCGCAGGACAAATGAATGAAAATTAACGCCCCGAGAGGGCCTGTTGAAATTAAATTGTCGGTCAATGAAACATGCAAATGAGACTTGCAATCACGCTCGCTTTTGTGCCACTCACCCGGTATTGTTTTGAGCTCAGCTCGACAGAAAATGAACACTAAATATTCAGTTAAAAACTTTCATTCCTAAGTATCTCATTTCAGACGTTAAAATGAAGTGATAATTGACCATAATAATTGTTACGGAGCTACCAAGCAGTTCGTTGATGGCTTTCAAATGATCAAAAACCTTTTTTAGCCATTTTCTTCAATCCTTCTTTTATGAATAAATGTGAAGACAAACAACACGAAGTTAGGTTGCGGTTGTTTTTTTTTCTTTTCTTCTTTTGCCTATTTTTGTTGCTAAAGTTAATTGTGTATGTTCTGCTAATGCTATGTTTTCTGCATTAAGGTGAATGTTGTGTTTCTTTTTAATTTAAGCAACACAACTTTAGACACACATAACTAGTTTTCTTGATTATAGATTTCAACTAAACTAAATGCTTCTGTTTTGATTCGACAGAACTTCATGATAACTTTCAATTGCAGTATTTCACTCACTTTAACATTATATATAATACATGCAAGTAGCTTAGTATAGTAGGTGTGGTTTAGTATAGTAGGTAAGACGGGTCACATATGATAATGGTAGTAAGTAACTACCGCCGCCCATGGACATCTGCAACTCAAGAGTCGCAAGTGCGTTGCCGGCCTTTAAGGTATGGAGTACGCTCTTTTCTTGAAGGTTTGAGGTTCGTATCAGTCCGGAAATACCGCAGGCGACAATGTGTATTTTTTCGCCGTATAAATACGTATAAAATTATGGTAATCATGAATGGAAGCATCAAGCTTAATACTCGTACTAATCCATTATGGCAGCGATATTAAGATACTTATGGAGGTTTAGGCTTAAATTATATGAGACCTAACAGAGCTTAGCTGAATATTTATTGAGCTCCAATTCAATTCTTCAATATTATGTTTGTAGATTTGTGATTTAACCAAAAATGTGTGATTTGAAAAATAATGCTTTGTAAAAAGGTTTTAATGTGACAATAACTAAATAATTTACACTACTATTCAATAAGTACTGATATTAAATACTAAAAGAAAACTTTTTGATAAAATTCTTTTTATTCATCAACGTACTCTCCTTCAACTACGATACAGTCCCTTCAACGTTTTTTTCTATTCCATGTGTGTAGAATGATTTATTTTTGGCTTTAAAATAAGCTTCCGATGCTGTGATTATCCATTCTGCTGATTGGATTCCGAAGTGAAATGATGAATCCTATCTAATGATGAATCTAACTTAGTCTTTGGATTCCGGAGGAGAAGTCACGTTACGAGTTATCTAATCTTTAATACCATTAAAAAATACGTTTTTTGTTTATATTTCCATTTTTGGCTTAACCATAGTCAAATATAAGTTCAGAGTGAAGTGATGTGCAGATAACCAACAAAGAACCTGGTTTATATTACGTTAAATAAACATTTTGTGATAGAAACAGTTGAACATTATAATCTCAATACAAAATGAAATCTGAATAAGTGGGTGTGTGACAAATCTTTGTTTACATAGTGCACGCAACTCGCACGGTTACGCGGAACTCATAAGTGTCATTACGGCATGCGCCTGCTAACAGTGACGCGCATATCGGTTCGCGTCCAAAGAGTAAATAACGCAGACGGTGCATTGTGTTGTGCCTAATTTAAATCTCCTCCTAGAGGACGAACTTTATATGGAACTTATTTTTATTGTTGTTTCTCGTTTTTCATTTCTTTTTGGTGATCATGGCTTCAGTGTCCCTGGTTTGGGGATGCTGTTCTAACGGAGAGATGGACGAGCATGAACGATTTATTAATTGCATTATATGCAATAAATCATATCATTTTCTCTGCCTAACGATCCCGGACATTCATAGGGATTCAGATTTGTTTCCTCAGTGGAAATGCCCAGAGTGTATGAATAAATATTTAAAGGCGGCAGAAAGAGACCGTACACCCAAACATAATGTGTCCACTAACGTGACCACTACCCGTGGGAGCAAAAGACCTGCACTAAATTCTCCGCCATCATCTCAACCTATTACTGTGGAAGATGTTCGCTCTATTATGCAAGAAACTATCAAAGCTGAGTTCTCTGGTTTACTCCAACAGATGAATAATATGATTGTTAACTCTATTAATAAGGAACTAGCACCAATAAAAAAAGATGTCGAAGAATTAAAAGCTTCTCTAAACTTTCATACCTTGGAGTTTGATAAATTGCAATCTGAACAAAAATCAACTAAAAATGCTTTGATGGATCTGGTTGCTGAGAATGAGCGTTTGAAGAACACGGTCTCAGAAATGGGTAACAGAATCAATTATCTTGAACAAATTGCACGTTCCAACAATCTAGAGCTTCAATGTCTACCGGAAAATAACAATGAAAACCTTTACAATATTGTTAAACAATTGGGGTCTGCGGTTGGCTGTGATGTTAAAGAAACTGATATTTTATATTCAACCCGGATAGCCAAAATCAATAAAGACAATCCTCGCCCTCGATCCATAATTGTACAGCTGGCTACACCTAGACTACGTGACCAGCTTCTTGCAGCTGTTATTACCTACAATAAGAAAAATGCTAATAACAAGCTCAATGCAGCAGACTTGGGGTTCGCCAGTGCCACTCCAGTATACGTTGTCGAGCATTTATCTCCAGTCAATAAAGCGCTTCATGCAGCTGCTCGTCTCAAGGCTAAGGGGAAAGGATATAAATATGTTTGGGTGAGGAACGGTAAAATTTTTGTCAAGAAAGATGATAATTGTGATCATTTGCTTATTAGAAATCATGATAGTTTAGATAAAATAGTGTAAACATTTTATTCTTCGTCTATAACTACTTTGTGCAAATCATTGAAGCTAATTTCTCAAAATTCAATAACTTACAAATATATTACCAAAATGCAGGCGGTTTAAAGACAAAAACTCACGAGTTTTATCGTAACATTTGTTGTAACGATTATGATATTGTAATAATTTGTGAAACTTGGTTAAATAGTTCAGTACTGAGCAGCGAGTTGTTTGACAGCAGGTATTATGTCTACAGGAGGGATAGGGAGTCCTCTGGCTCTTACAAGCAGGAGGGTGGTGGGGTATTAATTGCCGTTAAACATGATATTAAATCCAAGCGTGTTAGTGCATGGGAAAGTTCTTGTGAGGACATCTGGGTTGTTTTGGATGCATCTGGCTTGCGCAACAAATATCAAATAGCTCTTTGCGCGGTATATTTACCACCACCAGTATCCCGTCATGCTCTAGAACAATTTTTGGATAGTTGCAGCTCTGCAATAGATCAAATGGCTGACTCGGAACTGTGTATAATGGGTGATTTTAATCTATGGGATATCGACTGGAAACTAGTGCAGAGCCAGAGAGATATTTCAGGCCTAAGCAATAAAAATTATTTAATGCTAGATTTTTTAAATACCAATAGACTTAATCAGTTTAATTTAATCAGAAATCATATGGGCCGTATACTAGACCTCGTTCTTTGTACTATCCCTTTGAGCAATGTTAGCGAATGTGTCACTCCTGTTAGTAAGGTTCATAAGCCACATCCACCTCTAAATGTCACTATCTCACTAGAAATAGAAACTAAGCTTACTTACAAAACAACTAATTTAAGACCAAACTTCTTTAAAGGTGATTACCAGGCAATACGCTTGTACCTGAGTGAACTAAACTGGGTTGATTTGCTTGGGGGTTTGGATGACGTAAATAAAATGCTCGAGGTGTTCTATGATCATCTGAATATTACAATACGGAAATTCATACCAACTCGCTCACCCACTAGGAACAAATTTCCACCGTGGTTTAATAGAAATCTAATTAAATTGTTGAATAAAAAAAATAGGCTTCGAATACGATTTAAAAAATATAAAAATCCAATGGACGAGGTAGAATTAAAATCTGTTGGGAAAATCTGTAATGGTCTGGCCACGGAGTGTTACAATAGCTATATTAAAAGTCTTGAGGGTGAACTACGGAGAAATCCTAAGCTGTTTTGGTCGTATGTCAAAGCTAAGCGGGGAGGAACTAGCACATACCCAAAGTCTATGACTAACGGGCTGGTCACTTCATCTGATGGTAGTGAAATATGCGAATTGTTCGCGGAGTACTTTTCCTCTGTTTACAGTACAAATGAAGTCATCAGTGACACAGAATATATGTCTGAAAGTCTGCAGGCTTTATATATAAACAGTTTGAGTCTCAACGTGCCACCTTTAAAACAAGATGACATACAAAATAAACTAAAGAACATTGATACTACTAAAGGGGCTGGTCCAGATGGAATACACCCAATGTTTGTGTCAAAATGTCATTTAGTGCTGACTCCGCCGCTAATGATAATTTATAAGAAATCTTTGGACTCTGGAGTATTTCCTCACAGATGGAAGATGGCTAAAGTCGTACCTGTTCATAAGTCTGACGACAAAGCAGTCGTAGCTAACTACAGGCCCATATCGATATTGTCTGTGTTCGCTAAGATATTTGAAGTTATGATATGTCCCCATATACAATATCACTTGAAGCGTTACTTAAGCGATCATCAACATGGTTTTGTAGCACATCGATCCACGACTTCAAATCTAGTCCCTTTTACGGAGCTGTTGATAAGTGCAGTGGACTCGGGCCATCAAGCCGATGTTATCTACACAGATTTTTCAAAAGCATTCGACAGGGTACCCCACAGTGTCCTTATCTCAAAATTACAGGCCTATGGCATAATGGGATCCTTACTGGATTGGCTGTCATCGTACTTGAAAAATAGAGCTTTCTCAGTAGTGCTTAATGGCTATGAGTCTAATTTTATACCCATTTCTTCAGGCGTTCCTCAAGGCTCGCATCTAGGCCCAATCCTCTTTAACTTCTTCATAAACGACATTCCAGAGTGTTTTCACTTTTCCGAGGTCTTTATGTATGCAGATGATCTCAAGTTTATGAAGATAATAAAATGCGATGAAGATGCTGGGCAGCTACAAGATGACCTAAATAGACTTGTGTCATGGTGCAAAAGTAACAGGATGCTTCTGAATGTTAACAAATGTCATCACATAACGTTTACGCGTAAGCTCCATGCATTAAACCACAGTTACCACATAGAAGGAAACAAAATATCTGCGGTAGAAACTGTAAAGGATCTTGGAGTATTGTTTGACAGAAAATTAACTTTCACGCCTCATTTAGATGAAATAATTAAGAAAGCTTCCAAGATGTTGGGGTTTGTGCTGCGAAATAGTAAAAGCTTTTGCAACAACGGCACAAAAATGTTGCTTTACAACAGCTTGATACGTAGCACCCTAGAATACTGTAGTATTATATGGCGTCCACATTTCGCAGTACATGCCTTGCGTCTCGAGAGAATTCAGAGGCGTTTTGTCTGGCACCTAGCTTTCAGAAATGGAATCACCAAAAAGGTACCTTCTTATAGTGGCAGGCTAGTACATTTTAGAATGCAAACCCTTGAGTGTCGCGCAAAGTTAAATGATGCTATGTTTGCATCTAAAGTACTTCAACACCAAGTTGTGTGCCCACGTCTATTGGTTTTATTTAGATTTAATGCTCCTTCTAGACTTCCTCGTGGTTCAATCACTCCTCTCTGTCCACCTTTGAGAAGGACAGTTTTAGGGGCTAATTCCCCATATGTAAGAGTATGTAAGATTGTCAACAGTGTCAGTGACATAATTGATCTGCATGTTGACTCAGTGGCTATTCAAAAAAGAAAAACTTTGGATTGCCTAGGCACTTAAAACATAAATATTACTGTTGTTTTTTCTATCTTTTTTTTTCTCTTTCTTTGTGATGTTTTTAGTTCTTAATATTTCTTATTTTTATTTTTAGTTTTAATAATGTCTAAATTGTTTATGTAATGGTTTTTATTAAATACTTTTAGTACTTAAGTATCCTCCATTAATTTGTTGCATGATGTGTTTACCTTTAAGTAGTTGTTACATTGTCTGAAGTTTTTTCTGTTAATTTTATGTATGTCGTGTATTAATGTAAACAACTGTTGGTAGACCTAATACATAAATAAAAAAATAAATAAATAATCCATGTTTCATCCGTTGTTACATACCGACGTAAAAAATCCTTTTTATTTCTATTAAACAACGCTCTGAATTATTAATACGTTGTTTGTTTAGAGCAATTGATAGCAAACGCGGCATCCATTTGGAAAAAGCTTTTTCATGGCCAAAGATTTAATGTAAAATAGTGAAAACACTACCAGTTAAAATCTTCACTATCTCAGCTATCTCGCGCACTTTTACCTTTCGATCTTCCTTCATAGTTTTCATTACTTAGTTGATGTTTTGTTAAGTCACTGCTTCTTTTGGACGACCAGAGCGTTCAGCATCATTTATGTCTATACGCGCATTTGAAATCGGCATACCACCGACAAATGGTTTGTTTAGGTGGAGCAGATTCCGGATAACATTTTATGAGCCACTGCTGTGCTTGAACGGTGGTTTTACCCATTAAAAAACAATGTTTTATCGACACACGAAACTCGTTTTTTTTTTATTTTTTTCTATTTATTAAAAAAATTAAAAATAATTTAAAAAGTTATCTCCAAGTTAGTCTCGAGACTTATTGAACGATCTAGTATATCAAATATGAACAAAATGTATTTGTTATGATACGAATTCTTTAGTTATGATTTTTTGAACTTTTTTTACAGGTTTGCGGAAAACTTCTCATATTCTTGCTACGCTGATAATATTACTTTTATATAGCCCATTTCTTTGTCTAAAATTGAACTAGAAATAATTTTTACGTTAATTATGTTTTCCTTAGTCAACATTAGGTATCTAAAAATATTATCCATTTGGAGAAAAATGATAAATTAGATTAAAGTGGTTGCATGGTGTTCTAAATAAAGTAATATAATGTCTTACTAATGTAATTGATTGCCTGATATTTTAAATAATTTGCCATTAACAATAATTTATTTCTTATCTAATTTAGCTATCTCTTCCATTACAACTAGGAAATTACGGTCAGTAAATGACCGCAATTATTTAGGATATCATCAGGCCTGTCTGATAAATGCTACGCTCTGACAATTAATTACTAAGGATAATATATTAGCCTATATTACCGTTATTTCACGTCAAGCAGCGAGAGTTATATTAGAACGCACCGCTTCTAGCGCTCCAACTTGTTGGATTATCCTACGCTTGACTTCGCTGCTGCACTTTGCAGTTAAGTCTCTTTTATCATCTTATGAGACCAGACCCAGCTAATTATACCATAGATGTAAGCCCGTTTATTTCTAAGAAGAAATTACATTAGATAGATAGATAGATAACTCTTTATTTGTACACTAATGGAAGTAATATACATTTACATAATTATATCAATCCTAATATAATGTACAAGGGGCGCCCTTATTGCTAGACGCAATCTCTTCCAGGCAACCTTAGGATGGATCAAAATGATTCGGAGAGACAGTGGCAGTTGTTGGTGTATTTAAAAAAAAAAATGGACACAAAAATAAAAATTATTTGGCATTTCAAATAAATATTAAAAATTTACAGATATTCTACATTAACCTACTTTACCTACTATAAATACCAATACTTATCAATATGCTAACAAATAAACATACATAAACCATGAGCTATATTATATACAATACATACATATACAGTATACCTAAAGTGATAAGTAGTACCTATATATGTACACATATATAGATATAACTAAAGTGAAAGGTAATGTTCATGAACCATCTTTTTAAAAATAGTTATTAATTGTGCTCGTCTAATGTTAATTGGTAATGTATTCCACAAGCGTACAACTTGAACAGTAAAAGAATGATCAAAAAATTTTGTGGAATGCTGTGGCATCTCCAGTCTCAGATTCTCAGAAGACCTTAGACATTTTTCATGTGTGTCATGAAGGAACTTGAACCGTTTTTTAAGATAAAATGGGGCTTAAGGGTTGAATAAGATGTTGTAAAGTAAAAAGAGGATATGAGTATTCCGGCGAGAGCGAATTGGAAGCCACTTGAGCTTTTGACGGAATTCTGAAACATGATCATATTTTCGTAGCCCATATACGAATTTTATACAAAAATTTTGAAGACGCTCAAGCTTATCAAGTTGTGCTTCAGTGAGATTCAGATAGCTGACATCGGTATAGTCGAGAATTGGAAGAAGAAGTGTTTGTGCAAGTTCAGATCTAGTGGTAGTTGAAAGAAAGTTACGTAGGCTTCGTAAGGATCCCACTGAAGCGAAAACTTTACGACTAACTTCCTGCAACTGTGGACCCCAAGATAAGGTACTGTCTGTTTTTTTACACTTGTGCTGATCTGTAATGAAGTTGTGCTGATTTTAAATTGAATTTGCCGCAATTGAGACCATTCAATTCTTGAAACCAATCCAGGACTGCCGATAATGCACACCTGCGTTTTTGAGGGATTAACCTTAAGTCCATAATTATGACTCCAATCGCAAATGTGCGATAGGTCTACGTTGATTCTGTTAATGGCTTCCGATAGCATGTTAAGCGGAGCTTGTGTATATATTTGTAAATCATCTGCATAAAGACGGTAGGAGGAACGTAATTGTTTAGAGGTGGAGTTTATAAAAACAGCGAAGAGTAAGGGAGATAAAACGCCACCCTGCGGTACACCAGCAGTAATGCTGCACCAAGGAAACACCGAGTCTTCAATGCGTATACGTTGTCGGCGACCAGACAGGTAACTGTGAAACCAACCAATTGTCCTTGGAGATATGTTAAGAGACCGTAGTATACCAAGCAGAATGTGAAAATCTACAGTATTGAAAGCGTTACTAAAATCAAGTAAGGTAAGTACTGTAATATTTCCACCATCCATGCCTAGCCTGATGTCATCCGTTATGTGAACAAGTGCAGAAGTCGTGCTGTGACCAGGACGAAAGCCAGATTGAAACGGGTTTAGTAAATCATTCTTAGAGATGAAGTAGCTTAATTGAGAATGGATAAGGCATTCAAGGACTTTGGTATGATACAAGTGAAGTGAAGTTCAAATTTTTTATTACTCTGTTTTTTTTTGTAATGTAAAGAAAGAAACAAATTTAGCTTTTCCATAGGTATAAGAGATTTACAACATGACTTTTATAGTAGAAATCAAATTTACAATTTTAGAAAAATACCTCTGCCTAATCATACCTCGAAAATGGTCGTCAGCTTAGCATTATGCTACTTAGAGGAAGTAGCACCGGTGTTCTGCTAGCACCTTTTCTTTTTTTTTCGTATGGATATCACGGGTCATCACCTCATCATGGCTACTGGTGAAGTGGTATGTTGGATTCGAACCGACTAAAACACCACAGTGTT
Organism: Euplagia quadripunctaria; assembly: GCA_963859945.1. Lineage (NCBI taxonomy): Eukaryota > Metazoa > Arthropoda > Insecta > Lepidoptera > Erebidae > Euplagia > Euplagia quadripunctaria. Next base: position 12,559,095 of record OY982574.1, read on the forward strand.
CCGTCAGAAGTGAGTCTATTGCAAGGGACTCAGGTAAACCCTAGGAAGCCGACCGACAACCATGGCAGACTTTGGCCGCCTCTTAAATAGAAGGCAGCCACACCATTGGTGTGGAGGGCCTTGCCCCCTTCCAGTTTATAGAGGCGCGCGCGGAATACGTCGCGCCTCTAGACAGACATGTTGTATTTAAGCCTAAAGCGGTGTCTGTTTAATAGGAACTAACAGTACCTAGTTCTTTGGTTGAAATCCCTGGGTGATCCGTTTATCACTGTAGCAAGTGATCTTAAACTAACTTAAAAACTTAAAAAAAATAGTCAAGTTCAAATTATGAGGTTTTAAAAACTCTGACCAACCTAAGCTTTAAAGGTATTTAGAAATACATTCTTTGACGAAAGCAAAATGTTGTGTTGAAGTGAACTTTCAGTTTAGTTTGTAACACTCACAAGCTCTCTGAAAGCAAGTTCTAAAGAATTTAAAACTATTCTTACCAACTTGTTAAACTTGAAGAATGTTTCAAGGTTTAAATAGTAACGAACCATAGTTATTTTATTCGCAACACGCACAGTTTGGGAAGACACTTTGTATATTTATCAGGTATTTTTCGTACTCAGGTAAGGGGTTTCCCAGTGAAATGGCTGGCAGCTACGGCAGATGCTGTAATATTAGCCGGTGGGAACTTCCCGATGCAGGGGTCGTGCTGGAATAGAGTTATCTTAAACACTAACTGCTACAAACTTCCATGTAACATATTAAAACCTTACTAAAGAAAATCAAAATAAGACAACCAAGTGGCAAGGCATGAATTAAATATTATTATCAAGGACAATATCATGCACATAATATGCACGTCTCTGTAATATAGTTATACAACTTGATGGCAAAACGAAAATCTTTGAGTAATCTTATGGAAACTCACTACACTGTTGCGGAGATCACGGGTGACGACAATGTTCGCATTGACGCTGATGTCAGTGCGTAGTCTAACCTAATGAACTACCACCGTTTTGCAGCTACTATGGGCTGGTCCGCCCATAAAAGTTACGCTGTTTAAAGTCAGACGCTTACACGCGCAGACATCCGTAAAAATCGATCGACGTGTTTTTGAAGACTCCCGAATGCGACCTACAGTGATGACCGCCGAATCGTGCATAAATTCATACAAAGAACTGTTCATGTATAACTAGGCGCGATTCGACTACTTTTGTCATTTTTATACTGGAGATTTGTCCGAAATAATCTATCAGCCAAATGGAAAGAGTAATTTAAATATAAAAATAACAGATTTTTGTAGAAAAAGTAATATTGCAATAAATAATAATTAATATTAAACATTAAGGAAATGGGGAGCTGGCACATGCAATACAATTAAAATACTTTTTTATATGAATTTTTAAACTGTGGTCTCTCTAGTACCAGTTTTCACAGAGTGAAAACTAGTACTAAAGGTGCAGAAAATAGCTATATATATCCTTAGTTTATCTATCTATAGCCTTAGTTTAGTTTCCGAGATTTTCAAAGCTTACTTGAACACTATCACACTTATTCACTTTGTGACTTTAAACTTCACATAAAGTCGTTTATCAGAAAATATGAAATGCTTCCTATCGTTGAATGGTTAGACTGGACACATTGTCACCGAGCATGTTATTATCCTTGTTCCAAGCCCGTGAGAGGAATCTCCTGGTATAGGCACTTTGTTTTATTAACTCGATCAGACTTGTGATAGTAAGAGCTGGGTTGCATTCAAAGGCTTCGAAATCCTTTTTCATTTAAGCTTACTCGTCGCCAAATTTTACGCGTAAGTGCATTACGTGTAAAGTTTCAGTCATTATGCAAAATCGAATGCTGGGACAAAATATCACCTCCATCAATCGGCTGACGCAAATACCCTTAAGGTATAGATAAAGTAGAAACTACCTAAACTAGAGTATAAAATACTGTACAGCCTTCATCTCCTCTATAATAGAAGATTCCGGTAGTTCGGGATTGTCAAACTCATCGCAGTTTGGTAATTAAAATGACAGTTCTACGGTCTTCAAAGCCTGTCATTTAAGTCTGAGATTCTGTACTGTCAATGGGGTTCCAAGCGCAACTGTCTCGGGCTGTCGCACTTCCAACGTATACGATCCTTTTTTGGTCTTTTTTTTTATTTTGCTCTGTGTTGCACTGCACTGCCCTAACGAGATCATTGGTTCAACCCGGACCCGGCACCATTAAATTTTTCTAAGACTCGGAACAAGAAATATTCAATTGCAGTACCGGAATTGTCATATACTTCTGTCTGGGTCTGTCTGTATTTTATATTTTTTACAGGATTGATTCTGATATTTCTGTCGAAAAAAATAGTCTGTGCAGATAAAATATACAATAGTACACGTCAAATAGTGGCACTTCATAGTTCCACATACTTTACGTACATGCACTTAATATGCCATCGTAATAATAAACACCTATTCCTGTGAATATGTCTTGTAATAGTTCGATAAAAAACTGCAATGTATAGCGTCTGTAGGGCTCGTGGCTAAGTGGCAACCGAGTAGGTTAGCACGTTGCAAGGTGAAGTAGGTAATACTAGCCAGGTCAGTCATAGGATGGGTGATTTTTATTTTATTTTATTTTATTTTATTTATTTGGGACAAAAAACAGTTACATTGTATATGTTACAAAAAAGAAATATACATAGGTTTGGTTTGTTCAACATATAACCCACATCATTGTCCACGAGTCAACATTGGATTCAATTAAACTAAATAGGAGCCAGATGCGGACATTATCTCTGCATACATAATAAGAAATATATATATATATATATATATATATACACACATACACATACATGTATATATATATACATATGCACGTACACACACATATACATATACATACATGTACACAACTTTCAGCAGAATTAAATACATATAATATATAGGTAAGCTTTCAAAATCAACTTCGATGACAATGGTTTTGAAGCAAAGCAATAGCATTGTTTTTGAATTTTAGGTAAGATTCAGCAAAAATATCAATTACGGCAAAATGTGTATTAAAATTATCTAGAAGACGACGGAGTGGTGCTCGCTCTCCGGCGTTTGTTCTACACTTTGTAGTATGGAACAAACGAGGCGCGCGCACCCCTCGCATGACCACCGTTCTAGGCACTACGTAACAAAGTTTATTCGTGAGATTAATACAGTCATATCTATTGTTGCATATTCCATGCAACATCATCGCCTTAAGTAATTTACGCCTGGATTTGAGCGTTAATAGTTTATATTTCTGTAACAGTTCTACATATGGCATTCTTGAGTGAAAGCATTTATAATGCATGGTGAGTAAGAATTTTTTCTGTACTTGTGATCATTCTTAACACATTGAGACCCCTCTGTCCCGGTTGCCACAACTATGGCATTGGAGCCCTAAAAAGTCTGACAACCTGGTCTAACTACAGAACTTCCTTAATAAGTAAAGAAGAAGAACCTTAATAAATAAATAAATAAACTTCGATATCGCATAGTACTTGGGCTGCTGAGGTCTGATGGCAGTCGCTTCGTTGTTTGGCTGTATCGTAGTTAGACTAAAGGCCGACCAGAACTTAGTTGGGAAAAGGCGCGGAAAAGGCGCGGCGGATGATGAGTTTATTACTTACCACAACGGAGTGTATTAGACACGGAACGTATTCCACATGCACGCTCGCGAGACTGAAAAGGAGAGGTGCGTAAGCGACGTACTACTCTGTCAAGAAAGTACCGGGAAAAGGTCAATAAAACACAAAATGTTAACTATTCTTCCAAATTTATCTTTCGATCCAAAAAAATTCTTCAGAAATAATACACTTACGCTAACGAATAACCCAGTTATCAAAACATTTTTTAAATGCATTTTCCAGAATCGACTTCAGTTTTCGCCGCGAATTCTCTTTGATATCTTCTATCGACTGAAAACAGGTACCTCGAAGTGGTAATTTGAGTTTTGGAAAGAAAAAAAGTCGGCCGGAGCCATATCCGGTGAATGCGGTGGTTGTTTGATGGTATTTGTTGAGTTATTGGTCAAAAATTCGTTCACAATGATGGCCTTGTGCAATGGCCCGTTGTCGTGGTGTAACATTCAAGAATTTTCTTTTCACAAATTTCGCCTTTTTCGACGAATTTGCTCTCTCAAACGCCGCATAACGCTCAAATTATATTCTTTACTTACAGTCTGAACTTCTCGCAAGAATTCCGAGTGTATAACACCTCGACAGTCAAAGAAAACAGTCAACATGACCTTGACTTTTGATCGACTTTGTCGTGGTTTTTTCGGTTTCGGTTCAATTGAAAGTCGCCATTTCAAGGCTTGTTGACTAATTTGCACGTCAAACTCGTAAAATCATGTCTCATCACTAGTAACAATGCGTTTTACTAATGTAGGCACGGAATTGACTCGTTCTAGCATGTCTTCAGCGACTTTTACGCGATGGAGTTTTTGAAGAAAATTCTGATCTTTCGGGACTAATCGAGCGGCAACGTGTTTAATGCCCAAGCGATCATTTAAAATAGTACGGATCGATTTGTTATACACAGAAAGTTCAGCGGCTCTCTCAAACTTGATTGAGGATTTTCAGTCACAATTTTCTTCACTTTAGCGATGTTAACTTCAATTGAAGACGTTGATGGTCGACGCGAGCGAGGCAAATCTTTCAACAAATCTCGACCGCTTTTGAATGCACTGTACCACTGATATGCACGAGTTTTTGAAAAAGTCAATTCGCCGTATTCTTTATGTAACATTTTCAGCGACTCTGAACATGAAATTCCATTAGCAATGCATAATTTATGACAAACTATTTGTTCGATGTTTTTATCCATTATAAAAATCGCAAAACACTCTTGAGATGAGCTTACCATATCAAGTACTGAAAACAAACTAAATTTTCAGTATAATATATTTTAGTTTATGAACCAAATGACAGATATTGCTCAAGCCAAGCCAAATTAACCACAAAAAAAAAATTATTTGAATTGAATTTGGAATTAGAATTAAATTATCAATTCCCGATATTTTTTTGACAGAATGTATATCTAAGCTTGAGCTTGCTTACCTATACATCTTCGTCGAAATGCTCATATCCTTTCTTTATTTTATAATTTATTGTTATATATTATTGTTGTAATAATTAAATTTGACTTTACCGATTAATGACAACTTAGGAACAAGCTTAGCACTACACTATAAGTATAGACTAGAATATATTATCTGTATTACTTTACTTTGTGGAAATCTCAAAATACAAGACTGCGCTATAAAAGTTAAATCCTTTTATTTAAATAAAATCAACAATTATATTGTTTAACACTTAAACACCTTCCTATCTTAGGAACGCTTTGAGTTTCTTCACGACACGCATTCGAGATTTTTAAGATCATCAGAAAACTTAGAGTTACAAATGCCTTTGCATTCCACATCGTACCTCGTCAAATCTTTCATTGTTTTTGCAACATGGTTATGGATACAGCGCCGATAAACATCTATGATTGAAGCTGTGAAGGACCAAAAAGAGTGTTTTTTAACTATACGTTCGGATAGGTGCTCCTACAGAAATTGGTGTACCAGGGCAAAAACAATTTTTAATAAAAAGTTATTTATGATTTATCCGTCATCACCTCAAGACAATAAATTACTAATCAGAAAAATCCTAATACAGTGTACCGGTCAGTATCATATTCGATTTTAAGTCAACGAGACAACACGTAATACAAAATGTTCCACAAAAGAAAACTTTCCAATTTTCCATTGCACCTTAGTGGCAGTATTTTAAATCGTGTCGCATCACTCTTGCATGAAATGCAGCTTCGCCTGTGTTTTCAAATGTACGAGTTTAAGTGAAGTTGTATTCCTATTTGGTTTGTTCATTGTGTACCCCTTTGCCGTGTACCTATGTTACGATTTGACTAATGAGGTTTATAATATTCCGACTAAACTAAAATGTGGGTGTGAAAATGATATAGCAGTTAAAAAAAAAATTGTGTTAAAAACAATATTTCAAAGTACAGAAAAGATCCTTACGATTTTGTCCCTTGTATTCATGCTATACCTTTTTTTAGTACCTTTTATACAGGTAGAGGCAGAAATTAAGGAGATTTTTTGTCCATAGACCATATGTATATTAAACTAAATAGATGATTAACTGGAATTTTTTTATGGACTTTTACCATTCGAGCGGTCAGAGCGTGATAGAGTAATGAAATTACAAATGTCTTTACAAACCGGCTTTATCAAAGTGTGTAGAATAAATCAAACTGTGTTTATGTATGTTTACTATAAATTTTTAACCAACTAAAATAAAAAAAAGTATAATGAGACTGCTAAGAAACTCATTTCTTTTGCAAAAAAATGTATAAATAGACGACAAAATAATCTAACGAATAATATTATTAGTACTACTAGCTGTGTCCGCGGGTTGGTACGCGTATACCACCGAACAACGTTGCATTTCATACGTCGTGAAATAAGAAGAACTTTGATGAACTTTTAATTATCTTCAATTTTTCGTAAAAATAATTATGTTTTATTTTACTAACTTTTAAACTATCGCGTTGCATGATATCAGTAATAAACTTACACTGATTGTAGTCAAGTTCATGCACCGTCTGCATAAATTACAGCAAAATCTTTTTTGTTACTGAAGTTTTAGCTTATCTGTCTGTTTTATTTATAGCTGGTGCCTGCGATTTGATAAATAAATAATAAAATGTCTGTGAGCATTGTACTTTTTACGATGTTCTGCCGCTGAAAGTTTATCTGCGCTAATTACATTTTTTATTTTTCATTATTATGGCCCTGTGGGATTGAGTATAAGGCGGCTTTGACGCTTTCTACGTACAGATTTACCTAATGCAAAATATTCTGAAGTCGTGATATAACGTCGATGTTCAGTTTCCAGCCTGTTCATTGTAATCCATATACATAAAAGACTTTGTCCTAAATGACTGACTGACTGATGAATCAACACATAGCCTAAACCGCTGGTCGTAAAGACGTGAAATTTGGGGAACGTATTCGTTATATGATGTAGGCATCCGATAAGAAAGGATTTTCGAAAATTCCACCCTCAAAGGGTTGAAAAGAGGTGGTAAAATTAGTATGGGAACACATGTTTGCTTGGCTCGATCAACTTCAAGTTGACAATAAAAGTCAAGACGTTAATCATGCGACAAGTGATGTACATGGCGTTAGAATATAAGTCTTTCATAATAGATGGCGTTATAAGAAACTATACTACAGAGTCATGAAAATATTTATGCGTTACATACACATTATAATTTCATGACTCTGTACATTTCAGAATTTTGTATATTGTAAGATAATTAAAAATAATGATTACTATACCTATTGTTTTACAGCATAAAAAATAATGTAAAATTTAAAATACAATAAAGGAAATAAAAAAAGTACTAAAAAAAAAACAAAACTGCAAAAGTTATAAATTATTAATACAAGAAAGATACAATGGCATAAAGATGGCGTTGTATTAAATGAAAAAGAAATGTTTGAGAATTTTATATCATCATAAATAAATTTTAATTATCTTCAATTTTTCGTAAAAAAAATAAGTACTATTTTACTAACTTTCAAACTTTCGCGTTGCATGTTATACTTAATTATGTATTTACACCAGAAACATCGCGTTAATTCCCGTATAAATACATAATTACGTATTATTTTCTTAGACATGTACCTAATAATAATTTGCAGGACGTATTTTTTACACCATGTAGGCGTTCTATAAGAAAGAAATTTGAAAATGTATCCCTTAAATGATGAAAGTTTGCATGAAACTTTGCCATTTTTTAAGTTAGAAGTGTAAAAAATTATATAATAAGTTAATGTTTAGAAAGAAAAGTTTACTGTGTCACTTTTTTCAGAAATTTATTCCTTAAAGGGTTAGAATAGGGGATGAAAGTTTGTAAGAAACTTACATTTTGCTTGCATCACGCATCGATTTTTACCCAACTTAAACAATTGGACGTTTATAGTCAAATACTTCCAAAGCCTTAAATTCTAATCATCCGCTGGCTTCGACCAGTGTTTCCCCTCTAACCGGGGCCCCGGGGGGTATCCCCGGGAATATTCGGCAGCAATGTATTATATGTCTATGGCAATTCGTTGAGGTTTATCCTCGGCTGTGGATATCGTTTTGGTCTACAAACCGAAGATGACTGGTGGGTTTTCCCTCCTCAGTTACTATCTAACCCCCACGAGCCATTACCTCACCGGGGCCAAACAACACTTTATCATCACCAGGTCTTATGGCCAGAGCCTCTGGTGTACCCTAAATTAGTTTACCTACACTCTACGATGTCTGAGGTCCGCCACCATGCGGACGAAGTCGCGGATAAAAGCTAGTACTATGCAAAATAAATCTGACGAAATTTTGGATTAACTTGGCCTTGCACCTTAAAAGTTGCCATGAATGCATGTGAATCACTTTGTAAACCGTTTTGCTCCAAAGGATGTCATTATGAAAGCACTATTGTATAAAAGAATACTTACTGTCTAAAAATTCGACTTTCGTTCGTTTCGTTTCGACTCTTTTCCACATGAACAACATATTGCATATGGTTCTTTTATCCGTTTCAGAACATTACCAAAATCGCTTGATGCGATCGTAATTAATGCTAGGCAAATACAAATAGCCTAATTTCTCGTTAGTGAACCATGGGAGAATGTAAAGCCCTTTCTCACCTTTCGAGTCTTCTGACGAACTAAATGGCATATGTATAATATAATATGGCATAATTCTGTTCACAGTAAGTCGAAGTCGATCGGCGTCTTATCGTGACTGACGTTGATCTGCAGTTTCCCCATGGCGCAATTCCTTGCCTCTCAGATAAGAAATAATTTTCCTCACTCTGACGGGTCGATTCAATGTTTCTCTCTCGGTGTCTGCAATCGTTACCGATGTTCGTTCATTTTCGTGACTTCTTTTATCGTTGTGTTGTTCACGATCACCTATGAATGATGCTTTGCGTTCTAACCTACTTTCCAGTTCTGTAGATTGCTCTGCGAGCTAAAGTGAGAATCCTTCCCTGTGAAAGTCTCAGACTCCCGCGATAGTTCATAAGCCTCGCGATCTTTAGTTAGATGCGCTTCACATTCTTATAAGCGAGTCGCGCCTTGTGATTCTCCTGAAACCAAGCATGCACCGTCCAATCTTTTCAGAGAGCACTCCCTGTGCTTGATCGCTCAGGAGATCAAGCACTCCTCAAGAACTATCCAATAAGACTAAAGTAATTGTAAGCAATTTTTTTAAATAATACAATTTGAAATGTTATTTTACATTGTATATATTATTTAAATAAAATATTAATAATATATTAATTGAAAAATAAATAGTTTTAAGTTTAGTGCATATAAATGTGAACATGTTCACTACGATTTTCTTTATTAGAATATTTACAGTTTAATAAGGCTCCAATTATGTATTTTTCTATTCTCGTCTGACATTCTACTGCGGGGCCCGCTGTGCTGAAACTGAATTATGAAGCGAATTGTGTAAGAGTTAGTCTTTATTGAAACTTATGACACGTGAAGTTGGGTATCAATCTATGTTCCGTATCTTTGCCTTTAGGCAGTAGAATGATAAAGCCTAATAATAATAAATTCCAGGAGTCACTTAAAATGTTAACATATAGTATTTAACACATAAACAACTTCCAACACGCCAAGTTTCCGGTCTCGATAGGCCAGCTTGTTGTCATTAATAAAGTTTTGGAATAAAAACTGTCGTTCCTCAAGTTGGGCTCTATGTAATTTAACGTAATCAGTTTAGCATCTATAAAATTTTACTAAAGCTTTAATTTGTAGTTCCGTAAGGGATTTTAGATTTTTCTATGATTTCTTCGTGACATTATGTGATGGAATACCAAAAGAATTCAGATTCCTCAGAAATTCTATGGATTAGTGATTGAGAGTGTCTCCGTAAATCATAGATTTAAAAGAACGTACAGATATTCTGCAATCCGCCAACGAAAATGATATAGAGATAGAGAACTTAACAAAGTCATCGTTAGAACTAATAAAACTGAAGTGTCCCTTAAATGTTTTCTACAAATCATTTAATCCTTTGTCAAAAATTAGTTGCAAAACAGATCTGAAACTATGACAAGCAAAACGAAAAGGAGCGATTTTTGCCGGGTCTACGGGTGGACTACGACGCGATAAGTCGATTTGATTGATGATAGTGATGTGCGGGCCCGGCGTCACATGTTCTATAAAATAAAGTGTTGGAATACTGTATTTTTATCTTATAAAGAGATGGATGTTATAGATCGTACCAATATAATCATCTAAACTTATAATAAAACTGTAACAGGTCCAATTCTGTACATTGAACATATTTTGAATTTTTCTTTTGGGTTGCGCTCTATAATCGATACTGAAACCAAAACTATTTTCTTTTTCTTTTTTGTCTGTCTGTCTTTCTGTTTGTCTGTGTCATGGCCGCGAATGACGCTGAAATTATTGAACAGATTCAAATTAAACTTGGCATGATTTGAGTTCAGACTACGAGGTAGGACATAGGATACATTTTATCCCGAAATTCGGGACGGTTTCGTTGAGAGGGGGGTGAAAGATAAAATGTGTACTTAGTTGTAATTCATTAACACGTGATCCGATTGCAATAATTCTTTTTTTTTTGTTGAAATGGAGGTACTTTGAAGATTGTCAAGTAATCTACTTTATTCTATATCTATATGTATAATAAATCTGTGGACGCGGAGTTTTATCTGTTTGGTTGCTTCACGTAAAAAGTAAAATTTTGAAGTCTCATCTCATTGAGGTATTGTAAATTACGAGAAAAAGCGAGAAAACCCTAACACAAGTATTTTTAATTACTTACAGGGTTGTCTCAATTTAGGGCACGCCACCATTGTGGCGGTAAGACCTGTAATGGAGGACTGGCTGGAGAGGCGACATGGCTGCCTCTCCTACCGGCTAATGCAGGTGCTTGCGGGGCATGGCTGCTTCGGAAAGTACCTGTGTCGCATAGGCCGAGAGCCAACGCCCGCGTGCCACCATTGTGGAGGCTGTCGCGAGGACACCGCATTCCATACTTTGGTGGAATGCCCCGCGTGGCGGAATCAACGCCGTGACCTCGTGACGGCTATCGGTGCGGATTGCCTCTCATTGGAGACCATGGTTTTGTCAATGGTCCACAGCGAGAGCGCATGGGATTCCGTCGCGTCATTCTGCGAGGAGGTGATGCACACCAAAGAGGCGGCGGAAAGGGAACGGGAGAGAATCAGTACTCTCCCATCCCGCAGGAAACGCACCAGGCGCCGGAGAGCGCTTAACGATCTCCGGCCTCCATGAGCGCTGACCTAAGAGCAGCGGGTTCAGGCGATGTCTCGGCCGACGCAATCTATGTAGGAGGGGGGAAAGCCCCCATACACTATTCGACACCGCCTGACGTCCTGACAGGCAGGCGAAGTCTGTCGGGGGTTGAGTGATAATCCTTCTAGGGCATACCTCAACTCCCGACTACAGCCTAAAGTTTCGCAAGCCGTGTGGTTTTAGTCGGTTCAAGTCCGAAATAACCACGTTATCGTGCAATCGGTGAAGTGGTACCCGTGGGGGTTTCCACACGTAAAAAAAAAAGGTTGTCAATTTGTACTATTTATGTATGAGAAAAAAAAATTATAATAATTGTGTGTAATTTGGTTTAATATTTAGTATTTGATTGATCACAATCGGTTCTCTCTATCCATTGAAAAAAGAATTCAAAATTTTCATGAAAAATGTAAACAACACGCAACGAAAACTTTTGGTCTCAGGGCTCATACTAACTATACTATAACGTCAAATAGCCATTTATTTTTTAGATATTTATTATTAGCAGAACACACGCATTAGGAATATTCCTGTGTCCCGGGGGGCTTCACAGACATTTAAACAACGGACACAAGGAACACCTAGACTCGAGACAACTATTTGTGGATCACACATTTTTTTTATCCCTAGTGGGATTTGAACCCACAATATTTGGCGCGTCGTAGTAGCGAAACTAATACATCATTCTGTATAATAATAATAAATCTGTAGAGATTGCATTTCTGTAGGTACACGAAAAATATTAAAAAAAGAAATAGGCAGTCATGGTACTGCCGACAGAAGTGAAAACATAAACGAAACGACGAACTTAAAACGTCACATTAGCAGGTTGGTGATAATAATTAATAAGAAGTTGACAGAACTCAATGTTTAGATTAGCGCCCTCTAGTGGATCTATATATGTAGGTATTATTAGCGTAACGGTCACGAGTTCAGTGCTTTTTCCCCATAGTAAAAGTGCACAAACGTGCCTAAAGAAGTTTTCACTTCAAAAACCCATACCAACTATGATGTATTCTGCGTCCATACATAACCCATTCCAGACTGTTATGGTCTACTTCACATTGCCTAAAGTCACATTTAGTCATATTTGTAAAAATATTGTCCATGCAAGATTAAGAATTATTACGGATAAAGGTTGTTATGTTAATTAAAGGTCTAAAATTATAGCAAGTCAATAAATTAAGTAAGTCATCTTTCTTTTTACTTTCGGTCAATAGGTCAATTTGTAGGTTTGTAGGTTATGTGCACCTTTAGAAAGTATTACATATATAGATATATTTAAAAATATTTGATCTTGAATTCAAGAATTAACATTTTTTATAAAATAAACGTGTATTCGTTCATATTCATTTGAGCATTAGCCCGGACGGAAAGTATCGACACCAGTAGGTCTGATCTAAAGTAATGCTAACTAGATAATTTAAAAAAAAAAATATTTTTTGGTTTATGATTAGTCATAAACCAAAAAATATATAAATAGTAAATTAGTTTACTGACTGATACTGCTGATACTGACTGAAACGAAGTTCGTAATTATTTAAATTATTAAAAATATGAATTTCAAGTAAAGCCTGTAACTGGTTTGTAACTAGTTTGTAAAGGGTTTGTAACTGGTTTGTAACTAGTTTGTAACTGTTTTGTAACTGGTGTGTAACTGGTGTGTAACTGGTTAGTAACTGGTTTGTAACTGGTTTCTAACTGCTTTATGACTGGTTTGCAACTGGTTTATAACTGGTTTGTAACTGGTTTGTAACTGGTTAGTAACTGGTTAGTAACTGGTTTGTAACTGGTTTACAACTGGTTTATAACTGATTTGTAACTGGTTAGTAACTGGTTTGTAACTGGTTTATAACTGGTTCATAACTGGTTTATAACTGGTTCATAACTGGTTCATAACTGGTTTATAACTGGTTCATAACTGGTTTACAACGGTAAACCAAAATAATGTATATTATTGTCTAGGGTGTAATATGACTGAAGAATTCAGTGTATGTAAGTAAGTAGATTTAGGGGTGTGTGTGTGTGTTTGCGTGTGTGCGTGTGTGCGTGTGTGCGTGTGTGCGTGCGTGCGTGTGTGCGTGTGTGTGTGTGTGTGTGTGTGTGTGTGTGTGTGTGTGTGTGTGTGTGTGTGTGTGTGTGTAACCCTACGACGAATAAAGATAATGAACGAATGGGTTTTCTATGAAGGAACAAACAGCAGGCTTTCAGTTTCCTCATAGCTAAGGGATTTCAGCCAATTGGGGATAGTACGTTTGCATTGGTACTTTGTGGAAGAGTAGATATGCAGAATTTTATTGATTTTATTATACAGGTATCTTCCCACAGAGAAAATTAATTATAATATAAATAAACCTGTTATTTATGACTTATTAAAGTAACAAAATACATTTTAAACTCTCAAACTTCAACAGATCCATCTAGTGGCAGCTTTTGCAACTGCTTATCGCTTGTCAATCGAATGGTTATTGAATGGTTCGTTGGGAATTCAGAAACCCAGTGACAGTTAACCGTAGTTTATCTAATTCATATCTTTATTGAACAAATAGTTGACTGGTATTTAACTGAGAATTTCAGAAACCGGGCATGAGAGTACCACACACCATCACGAAGGTCTAAACCCCAGTGCATGACGGCACACAAAACAATATGACCGACCGGTGGGAGGCATTATGGTGCTTTTCTGTGGTAATTGTGGAAACAGCAAGGTTTTTTATTGTTTGGCGATCCCAGAGTAACCGGTAGCCGGTTCTTGGCTATGTTAACGAGCTATTTTGCCCCCTCACAGCCACCAAACGCCAGCAATAAATTTACAAATATGTTTCAGGGGGTTGTAAGGAATATCCCATACATTTATAAACGTATTATATAACGGTTATAAAACAAGAAGATCTCACACGACACATTATCTCCAACAAAATTATATCTAAGCTGAAATGTTGAAAGGTAGCCGGTGAAGTTCTGTGTGTAAGAAAAGTGGAATTTTATTCTCTTTTTATTATACATTCTTAAGATTTAAGTTAGACAATGCGTACATATTTTTTAGTACTAAAGATCGCTTGTTGGTCGAATTCCGACACTAATTTATTTTTGGGTGTACATATTTAACACGCTAACCGCAGCTTTAAACTGTCATTGGGTCAATACAATTAACACACAAGAGGATAGAAGAACCTTTAAGCTCAATACTTGAAACCTCGGTCTTAAAGTGATTAAGTTATATTATCAAAAAACTCTTCTATTATTAAAATATTCTTATTTCGGGCGAAACTTGTTCTACTCATGTTGCCCTTTCCTTTGTTTGCCCTGTGCCTGAAGGGAAAACTCAATGGGGTGCTAAATTGCTCTTACTAATTAAAACTTACTTACTTATTACCGTAGCCGTTATTTTCAAAACAGCTCAAGGGAGTTGTACGGCACCTATTATACGTAATAGACACCTTTTGAACATTATATTTTTCCCTCTGGCCGTCTCGTAAATGGGTATTTAGGTCAGCTTTTAAGCAAATCTAAGCCGTATCGGATGACCTGAAAAGACTGAAAACGGCAGCCTGCTCAAGAACACTAATATAAAATGTTTATAGTAGTAGTTTAACATTAATAAACCAACTAAGATTTTTCGAATGCAGATTCATTTTAGAATGAAATTAAAGAATAACTAAGAAAACTAAAAATATCTAATATCTAGAATAGACTAATAGGGTTACAAATATAGTAAATAGTGACTGTAAAAATAAATGAATAAGATAAATTTTATGGTCACTTATGTGCTTATAATTTATTTTGGACAAATGTGAAATTGTTAGTTTTCACTCTAAATTAATTATTATTATTTGCTTGATGTGAAACCTCTCAGTATTTTCTATGATAATGGTAGTGTTTATAAGGCATTTCAAAGTTTGTTTCTACTTGTTTAACACTAAACAAAAGAAGTAATAAGTAGAAAGAAAGCTCGGAAAAAAACACATAATTCATGAACATGCTACCAAGACTGGCGATAATTACTGCACGGATGACACAATGGTTTAAGTAGTCACCTCGCCACTACGCCGTGTCGAGTATTGTGGGTGCAAATCCCACACGGGACATAATTTGTGTGATCCACAAACAGTTGTTCCGAGTCTGGGTGGTCTTTGCGTCCGTTGTTTCAATTTTTGTGAAGCCTTGTTGTCTTTTTAAAAAGAAACATATAACGCAATAAAAATTAAAAAGCAACCATTAGAAGAGTATTACATAATACATGTAAACTAGAGATGCGCCGAATAGTGGTTTCACCGAATAACCGAATACCGAATATTATACGGTTTAACCTTTACCGAACCGGATATTCGGCCGAATTATTCGGTTTACCATTACATTGTTTTGCCGAGTATAAATGTTGATTTAAAGATTAAAAATAAAAATTGTTTTGAGGATTAAATTAAATGTTGATTTAAGGTTTAAAATAAATGTTGACTATACTAGCTATAGGTTAAGAAATAAATATGTTTTCTTTGACTAATAATATAACATAAATCTTACATAAAAAGTTTTGTCTTTTAGTTCTACATCTCGGCTGCATGAGCCAAGAAAATAGATATGCTTGAACCGAATATATTCGGCAACAAAACCGCAAACCGAATAATTTGGCAGAATACAAATAGTGGAAAAGATGCCGAATACGCCGAATACCGAATACCAAACAAATATTCGGCGCATCTCTAATATAAAAATTAAAAATACAACAATGCTTATATAGTTAATGACAGACACTCGATGAAGTACCGAAAACTTAATGTTATATGTGGAATATTAAAAATATTGCTCATTCAAAACTGAAAATCGTTGTTTGAAAACCACTTAATTGATCGATACTCTTTTTATCCGCCGCCACAAATGGCATAGATATACCTAATTCCTTTATATTTTGATTCTCGCATAACAATTGAAACCTTATACTGAATATTCATGTCTATACAAATTACTGTATTCATCAACCTTCGCCTAGAACATCATGAACATAATTTTATGACATCGCCCCTATATCGTAAAATCGAGGGCCAGTCTCAATTTTTTTCCGTCTCCTCTAAATTATTCAGTGCATGAGTCCAATTATGCAGTGGGAACGGAATAAACTTCGTTAGCATGTAATTAATGGGCTTGACAATTTGGTGCGGGGCTTTAATTTAGCATATTGTCTCCAGGCTTTCGAGTCTACATAGAAATGGGAGTCGTAAAAACGTAACCTCGTGAAGGGTCGGATGATCTTTTTACAAAAAAGCCCCGGTTTACTACCGTATTCTCATTTCATTTGACACGTTTTGTGCCTTTATACTTCATTAATTAACAAAATCGTAAACACTGAAATCTAGTCGGCGCTTTAGTGGAATTTAGAATTTACATTTCTCTAAAACGTGGGGTTCAGAGTTTATTCTGTTAAAATACTAGGGCGGTACGTAAGTTTTAACGCACTTTTGGAAAATTATTTCTTCTTCGAACTGTCCACTGGCAGTAATACAGGTCTTCATACGTGTAAACCAGGTGCTGAACACATTGCTCCAGTATCTTACTGAAACAGTCGCATATGAAAAGCTCCTATAAGCTCCTCATCGCTCAAAAATAGTGCAAAGTCGCATGGCAATAAATCTAGACTACAAGGAGGGTGTCCCAGTAATTAGATTTCAGCATGGTGAAAATAGTCCGTAGTTTGCCAGTTCGATGGGCAGGGGCGTTATCTTGATGCAAAAGCTTTAGGGCTTTTAAAACTTGGGGTAAACGATCCTCTGTATACCATGCAGCTGTAGCAGTCTTCCCTTTATCAAGCCCAGCCATAGCCAATATTCCTCTCTTATAAAAAATGCAGCAACCATTCTTTTCTTTACGGATCGGGACATTTTTAGAGACGTCGGCGGTGGTTCACCTTCAAACACCCACACTTTACCGCAGTAGCAGCAGCCAGGTTTCAAATTATTTATACTTCTACGTAACAAGATTACTCCTAAGTAAGCCTGTCGGTAAAGCTGTCTATGATTCGCTTTACAGGATATAATAGATAATAATTTTCCTACTTATAATTGCGTTGCTAGCGTGTCAAGTTTACTTGAAGCCTTTATGTGCAAGTAAAATATTTATATAATTCCAACAACGTGGCCTTGTTGTGAACAGGTCGTTAAGCCTTAAACAAACTTCTGCCAATTCTACTAAATTACAATTAAAGATTACCCATCTGAAGAGGGCAGAGCCACAGAATTATCATATTATTTGGCCCCGGAAAAAATCTTTTACAACATCCTCTCTTTTGTTTAAAGGCAGGGATTGAATATAAAACTTGGAGTTTATTAGCTGTAAAAAAAATCGGGTCGATTTCTTCGTACCCGATTATTTTTAAGAGGTTAGTAAAATGTTTAGCGTAACGATTCCGATTACCAAGTATTTGATACGAATAAAAAATAACATCGGTTCAAAATGCTATCATAAGTTGTCAGGGTTAATGCAACTTTTAACTCATTAAATTATCCTTTGATTGTGTATAATACACGTATATGTGCTTAACTTTTATCTTAAGTATATAACTATACCTAACCTGTGATCATAGCTGTATGTGGTAAATAAATGAAAAAATAAATTAAAAATTTTGGTACCGTACAATTTATCATAAATTTATTTATAAATAAATGTAAATTAATATTATAATTTTTTTTTGTCTCTCATTACACTGCGATCTGTCGCCACAGGGACATTTATCAGTGGGTTAGTTGGGTTTGTTGTTGACATGCTCGGTATGCGACCTGTGTCGCATCCTACTTTACTTCACTGTTGCGATTTAAGTGTGTCTTGGGGCATCTTCCGTTTCAGTCTGCGGATTGTAGTGTTGTCTTCCATCAAGACATTGGCCAGGTTGTTCGGATGGTCTTTAATTCTTTCCTTGTACTTGTTTGTATAGAAGAGTATTTCCTGTTTACTGTGGTCATGTGCAGGTCGTGATGAAGTTGTTCATTTGTGACGAACCAGGGGGAACCGGTTATCGTCCTCAAGATTTTGGAATAATTGAAAAAAATTGGAGCTTGGAATGGGAGGCTGTCCCCCAGAGCTGTATTCCATAAGTCCAGATTGGCTTAAAGATCATTTTGTAGAGTAGAAGCTTGCTACTTGGCGACAGTTGTGACCGGCGACCCATTAACCAACACAGCTTACGTAGTTGTAATCCTAATTGTTTTCTTTTTGTAAAAATATGTTTTTGCCAGGTGAGTCGCTTATCAAGGTGTAATCCTAAATACCTGACATGGTCTGATTGTGGGACTTCTAAGTTATTGAGTTTGACGGGTGGACAAGTGCCTCTTCTTAGAGTAAAGGTAACATATACAGATTTTGCTTCGTTAGCCTTGATTTTCCACTTCTTTAACCAGATGGAAATATCATTAAGCCCACACACTGTAAGAGTTCCGCCGCCTCAACTAGGTCTGAGTGGGTTGCTAAGATGGCGGTGTCGTCAGCAAAAGTCCCGGTGGTAATACTCTCTGAAGTTGGTAGGTTAGATGTGTAGATAAGGTACAACGTCGGGCCCAGCACGCTGTCTTGTGGAACTCCTTCTTTAATAGGGCAAAGACTTGAGAGCGCCTCGCCGTTTTGGACTAGGAAGTGTCTGTTTTCCAAAAAAGATTTTAGGATTTTGTACATGTAGGTAGGTAGTAGAGATTTTTTGTATTTTAAATAACAGGCCTTCATGCCAATATTATGACCAATTTATTTAATTTGTGTATAAGTCCTTTTATTTTAAAATTTTAATTCTTTTTATTTACACGAATTTTATGCATTTCTTATTCATTGTATTCATTGCAATTATTTTGTTAATTGAAATTATTTTGTTTAATTTTGATGTGATCTTGACTTTACTGATTTTACTATTTTATTTTGATTGCTTCATTGCATTTGTTTAACTGCGTTTATTATTTCATTTTGATTTTTTTTATTTCATGTACTGATTTTATATTTTTTATTAGTACGAGGGCTACACTGAAAATTTCGGGAATCAAGGAAGTGACACAACATTACCATTTAAAAATGTATTTATTGCTTTTCGAAGTATTCTCCGACAAATTTGACACATTTTCCATACGATGGAACCAATCATTGAAGCAACCATTCCATTTGGAAGTTGGGGTCTCCAAATTGGCCGTTTTGTAGGCGTCCACAGCTTCTTCAGGTGATGAAAATCTCTGACCACGCAATTTATTCTTTATTTTAGGGAAAGTATAGAAATCATTAGGGCTTAGGTCGGGACTGTACGGCGGATGGTCTAATAATTCTATGTTTTCTTGCTCTAAAAGCTCTTTTGTTCTGCGCGCGGTGTGAGAACTCGCATTGTCGTGATGGAGGATGATGCGGCGGTTGCAGTTCTCTTTACGGAGTTCGGAAACGACCTGTGGCAAACAAATGCTAGCATACCATTCTGCATTAACCGTTCTTTGTCCCTCAAGAGGAATAGTCGCAACATGGCCGGTTTTGGAGACAAACGTGGCCACCATTTTTTTTGCAACACTCCGTGAACGAACAATTTTAGTTGGCTTTAACTCATTTTCGAACACCCAAACTCGTGACTGGTTTTTTGTTTCGGGTTCGTACGCGTATATCCAGGATTCGTCACCTGATACAATGTTGTATACAGCATTTGAGGATCCTGCGTGAAATCTTTCGAGAGTTCTGACGCACCAAGTAACGCGAGCCGCTTTTTGCTCTTCACAGAGCAAATGCGGTATCCATCGGGAAAACAACTTTTTTACACCTAATTGTTCATGCAAGATTATTTGTATTTGACTCATGCCAATGTCTAAATTTGTCTGAATTTCGCGGTATGTCACATGTCGATCTTCCTCAATCAGCTTACGCACAGCATCAACGTTTTCTTGGGTGACTGCAGTTTTTGGACGACCTTGACGGGGATCATCACTGAGCTTGACACGTCCACGTTGAAATTCAGCAAACCAGCGATAAATTGTGGTTTTGGATGGGGCTTCATCACCAAATGCAGAAAGCATCCGGTCAACACACTGTTTTTGTGTTAAACCGCTTCGAAAGTTATAATAAATCATCGCCCTTGAATTTTCTCGAGTCAATTCCATTTTCTCAACGACCAAACAAGTTTGAGAAGACCTTATGAGAAGACCGAGAATCTTTTTTTAAATAAATATATTTTCGATTTTTAAAACCAAGGAGTTTTCAATTTAAAAGATTTTAATATGATAGGAATAGTGGAAATATTCCATTCCCGATACTTTTAGTGCAGCTTATGTATGTTAAAAATAAAAAAGTCTTAATAAAAGTAGTTTGACTACTTTTATTAAGACATGTTAATGTTTGACTACTTTTATTAAGACTGCATGAGGTGATCTCTTATAAATTGTAGAAACTTGATAAAAAAACACTATTTGTACATCAACATGTAATGTGTATTCATTGTTAGAGATCCCAATAAATAAATGAATATCCCACTCTATGTCTAACTATAATAATTAAGTTTCAGTAACCGTTTTTTGTTCAAATTACTGAATCAAAACAAGGGTAGAATTGAGAGATGGTGACATTCGCTATAATATCATGAAAGATATTATTAATCCTTATCCCACTAAATAAAAAAAACTGAAAAACTGTCTGAAGCAGTTGATAATATTAATTACAATTTGGTGCAAATCCGTAATTGGAGTTTGTCACAAGGGCTAATTATTATTAGCAGTTTGAGGAAGGTCTAAAATTCAGGAGTTCTGAAGACTGGGGTAAGCACTCCAACGGCATCGAATACCAACAACTAGCAAATAGGGTAAGAAAAGTCCTCTTTAACTAAGCTAGGCTACTTGCTATAGTTTATTCATTATTGAACGTAGAACCTCCTCCTGTTTTTAAAGTCGGCTAATAACAGTAACATTCATCACTTTAAACTTCAATAATTTCAAGAAAAATCAACAAATAATACATGTGCCCTCAATTACCGAGTGTTTCCTTTGTTTTCTCTCAGATACCATGATCAGATCCAGACTTGGTGACAAAGGGACCACCTAGGGAGCATACCCATTCATATAGAAATAAAAAAAATCTATTTATAGATGTCTGAAATATGAGTGTGCATACATTTTAATAAAAGTAGATACATTAGCCAAATATAGAACCTCCTCCTTTTTTGAAGTCGATTGAAAATAAGGTACTCCGGCAAAATGAAATCTATAGTATTTCTAAATTTTTTTGTTGTGATTCACCCGGTTGCCACTACACCATCTATCGCCCCAAGATATTCCACAGAGGTTGAAATTATCGACTCTGCCACTTTTTGCACAGGATGTACCGGGGAGAAGGTTTAGGGAAGTGTTGTTTTGTATCTATTTACCGGTGTTTTATATTCTTACGGACCTTGCTCAACAGAACGTTACGTCGATATTAAACCGAATAGAGTATGATGTAAACAATCTACTAGGTGGAATAGCCTCCATAGCGTTCTTCTTACCAAGTCGATTGCTAGTAATACAAATTTCGAAATTGGTATCACTCATACAACTTTATTAATTTGAGAATTTTGCAACAGTATAATCATTAGCAATGTCACTTTCACTTCAATCTGGTCACAAAAGTCTTTTAAAGCCGAATGAACTAAGTCAACTTCAAAGCAAAATAATGTAGAAACAATTAAATAGAAATACAAAGTTAATTAATATTCAGAAACTGTTAGCAAAGTTATTTCATTTTCAAATTGCACGTCTATTTTCTGCTTTAAAAGCGTTTAACCCTTTTAGTGACTAGTCAAATAGTAAGTAACTTTAACTATTTCTGCGTGGAATACATTTAAAATTTAATGGGGTGATTTCAGACGTGGTTACGGGTATTTCAGTGTAATTACACTAATATGGAAACATTTATACTTGGTTAAGTAAGGTCGTTTTGGTAGTTTGGATATGGTAACAACTACCTACATTTGTTCGAAGTGTGTGAAGTACTGAAATTATGTATTTTTCTATTGTAGTAGAGTGTGTGAGAGGAACTGAGCCTCTATGAGTTTTAGATACAAAATTCATTAGCTTTGTTACACATTAGTATGTGTATTACACATACTAATGTGTAACAAAGATAATGAATTTTTTATTTGGTTCTTTGCGCACCAGTGTGCGCAAAGAACCAAATAAAATAATGTAATTGTTACACAAATATGTTTTAAAAAAAAAATATTATTAGCTGCTATTCTGCCATCCTTGATAAGATCTGATTCAGTGTTTAAAGTGATCAATGAATATAAAAATTTTTGCCCCAGTAAAGCCCGAAGTCTGGTCTTAATGTGCTTTAGCACAGAAAAATGTCTATCACAAGTCACTTGTGTGAACGAAATTGTGGCAATAATCGACATACAAATAAGAATACGTACTGTTGTGCATCTTATATTGTGCCAAAAGTTTACAAGCACATGATAACTTTGGCAGGCGTCCTAACTGCAAAAAAACAAATAGCGTCCTTTATCGATTGATCTTTTTTTTATGGTATAGGGGGCAAACGAACAGATGGGTCACCTGATGGTAAATGACTACCGCCGCAAATTGGCACCTGCAACTCAAAAGTTACAAGTACGTTGTCGGCCTTTAACCCATTAACGCCCTCTGTGCACGCTGGTGTACACCAGTGGGAGTAGGTGAAGGGGGGAAGATGGGGAGAGGGAAGGGTTAGGGCCTCCGGTAACCTCACTCACACGGCGAAAAACAATGAAACATTGCTTCACTGCCGGTTTTCTGTGAGGCCGTGGTATCACTCAGGTCGAGCCGGCCCATAGGTACCGAAGCATCCGACGAACAGCATGGTCTAAGAATTCTTCGTATTGTTCGTCTTTTTCTTCCACACTTTAAGAATCTAAACCTTTCATATCTTGTTGACTGGGTGGAACGTTTTTATCCCAGAGAGTTTTAGACAGTTCATTAAAACTTTTTGCAAAAGATTCTAATTCTTTTGACACCAATTCTCGATCGGCATTTTGCAATTGATGCGAGAGACTAGGAATCCCATTTTTGATAATTTCAATGAAATTTTTCTGGTCTAGCCAAGCGGGATCCTTCATTAACTATTCGTTACAACAAAGTTTGCTGCATATATAATGATTACGTAAACAAAAATTAATTAGAATTTCTTGGCATAACTCGTCGAGTTTTTTTTTTATATATTCTGAATAACGGGAGCGTGGTCTATACGTTAATATCAATCTTTTCGGCTTGCATTAAGCGTTGAATTTGGGATGCAAACAAACTTACACCTGTGAATACCTTATCGAAATTATCTGAATGTTTTCAAAGAATTATGAAGAATCCAAACGCTATCAGGATAGTTTCGAATTTCAAAATGAATCCATCCGAATCTAATCCATTTTTCCGATGTTCTGTAATCATCTAAATTTGTCTTGACTAGCTGTTATATTCAGCCTCGAAGTTTTGTCCACTCAGAAAGATGTGCTCTTAAAAGATTCCTGCATTTGTGTATTTACACTGGTAAATTAAAAGAGCCCAAACAAATTCTTCGCATCTCCCAGTACTAAATTTAAAACATGCGTATAACAATGACTGAAAATTAATTTTGTTACTTCTTCCTTGGAGACCATTATACCGGGCTGCCATATTCCCTGTGCCATCAAAAGACACGCTTATGAGATCTTGCAATTTTTTTGGTAATTTTCCTGTTGATTTCCGAACAGGAATCATGGTGCAAGCAGGAATAAAAATTTAATTAATATTAATGTGTAATTTTTAAATTCCAGCTATGAACATAGAAAGTTTAAAAAATTGGGAAGTTTATGATTCCAGTCTCATTTTCGGAAATCAAGCTTTTGTCAGAATTCAACGATTTGAGGTCCTAAGATACTATTCTGAGTGTAGATTTATAAAATGTTCTTGTTATGTGTCAAAATTAATTGAAGATTTAAACCAAATTGATCTAGTAAATTTTGATAAAATTTATACATATACAATTTTTAAAGCATGTTTTTTTTTAAATAGCTTTACGGCTGATTCGTTTAAAAGTTATCACGGTTCATAAACTTAAAAAAAAAGCTGTCAGTCGCAGACTGCACGTCAGAAGTGAAAACACAATTTACATATACACACACACACACACACACACACATCTGTTGTCATACCAAAAGTGCCCAACATGCCTAAAGAAGTTTTCACTTCAAAAATTGTTTCCTTTTTTGTAAAGATATGCATATACATTATACATGGAAACATTCAGACCTATACTAATTTATGACAAATTTAATTTTTTTTATGTTTTTTTTGTAAGCAAAGATGGCACAAAGCGTACCAAACACAATGTTTATTTTAACCCATCTATTTATTTATATAAGAGGAGAGTTCTGATTTATTATTTTTTACTAGATGACAAGGAAGTACACTGTGTCATGAAACTCAGATACCCCATCCCTACCTCGAGAGTCAAGACTTTACAATAATGTTGTAACATTGTATTTAAAAATGTATTTTTAAATAACATAGATTTTTATCTATTTTTCATTTAGTGGTGTTTTGGCGAATAACTTAAACCTATATCTCTAAAGATAGTTTTCGAAAACCTATCTACACAAGTAACTAGATTGTTATTATTTATAGACAGTATATTTCTATGTATCAGTGGAGGACGTCATGGATAATGGCTTCGTATCTACTGTGGCGTACGTAGCCATACAGTGAAAGCATGATACAAGGAAAATTGCTATACGTTTATTTCTGGAAAATCGATACAAACAGTTCTTAGAAGTGCTTTAAGAAATATAAATAAATGAATTCACTTTAATTGAAGTATATTGTGTTTACACGGTGAGAATACAATATAAATTAAATAAAATTAAATTGTATTTTTGCAATGCACGATAGCGTTCTAGGCAGAAGTATCTGATTACTTTTTCAAATATTTAAGAAAACTCTCCTCCTGACTCTATTAAAAATCTTAAATGTAGGTAATAACACGCAAGTGTCGATAGTGTTTTTTGCACTATGTATAAGTAAATGAAAAAACTATGTGAAAAATAAAAAGGAAGAAAAATAATAGAATGATCTATTAAAAGTTTTAAATGTAGGTAGGTAATAAAAAATCGGAAGCACTAAATAACAAGCAAGTGTCAATAGTGTTTTTTGCACTATGTGAAAAAGCACGTCACACGCGGGCCCTTTGCATACTAATTCAGTGGTACAAAAGTGGTATTTTAGTACCAAATACTAACCTATAATGTATATATAAATCTTGAGCGGATGATGTCAATATTCACATTCACTAGTTTCATGGTTGGGTTATATTAAGTATTAACTTAATTTAAATTTTACAAGAAATTGTACTTTAGATACCCTTTGGAGTGTCTATGCATTTTTGGGGAATATATTTAAATTATTATTTTAAATTATAATTTAAAGTATTTATTTTATACAACCTGTAATATACTTTGTTAGGATTATATTCAAATTCACATAACAAGACTGCTCCATCTATGTGATGCTCAAACATAACATTCCTGTTGTAATAGGTATTGTAAATTTAAACTTAGGCACTAGAAGAATCCGCATTCTAAGGAATTCGTTAAGAGAAACACTGATTTTGTAAAATAAAATTATTAAGGATACATAATATTTTTAGGAGGTTAACCCTCTAACTGAAATGATGCTCATCCATTCCTTAAAACATTAAAGCAAACTTTGAAATTTTGTACAAAAAGCCATACATCAACAGAAAATACGCAAAACTTACGCCTGACTTGCGGTCGATGAAAGACATCATAATATACCTAATACAGACGCAGCAGGAAATGTGTCCTCCTACCAAGAGATAACGTGGAGCTGTAAATCTTTTATTTCGATAGCATATTATCGACCTGATAAGCAATTGGAAAACCGAAGATAGACAGACAGACAAAATATTGTCTCATTATATGTATATGTTATGAACCAAGTGATTATCATTGCACTATTTATAATGCTTGGGCAATATGAATAATGACATGTCATATCGGGCTATGCGATGAATACTTATACAAAGTTCGTTATTTATCACATTGTCTGACCATTATGAATATTGCTACATAACGGTTGGGCAAGTTAATAATTAAGCCAATTAAGGTACATTAGGCAGCTGGCAGGGCGTTAGGACCAAGAACATACATGGAAGGACTATGGTCATTATCAAACACGTGCTGCTACAGAGTGCATTTGTTTTCTATTTAGTTTAAGAGTAGACAAGAATTAAAAGCTAATAAAGGCGGACGTGTTATTTTTCTTTATATATAAGTTCCGTGACACGTTGCTTGTTCGCGATAAACTCCTAAAATAATTAACCAATTTTAAAGAAATTTAATACACTATGTGCAATTTGGTCCAACTTGAGAGATAGGATAGTTTTTATCTCAATTTATAGTTACAATTTTTTTTTGAAAATTACTTGTCTACAGCAACGCGTGGCAAAATGAAAGCTAAGACGAAACTTCGGTAAAGTGTGTTATAATTAGTAATTAATTAAACATATTATATATTTGAATGAACGTTATGGCAGTGTGTTAGAATGGTGTTCAGAGAAAGAGGTCTAGAATACATTTGATGTGGTTCTAAATACGTGCAATCCAACCTTTCCAGGAGTCGGCATCGAGCCAATTAAAAAAAAAAAACACGCTACACTGCTCCGCTACAAGTGTTCAAGTTTTTTTTTGTTAAACAGAAGTCTGACTAAGATTAAACAACGAATACTTGTTTTTTATTTTTATTTTTAACATAAATAATATTAGTTCTCACCTATCATATTGAGTTTATAATAACAAATTATGACGTAATGGCAATATTAAGGAATATGTGTTTATTTATTGTTTTTAAACGAATTTATAAGTCATTGCGTTACCGGAAAAAATATAACACATAAATGAGGGGTATAATAGCAAAAGCGCCTATGTTCTAGGAAAGCCAAATCGAGAAAAACTAGTTTTTTTTTCAAATTAAACCATACACTGCCATTCCTTTACGTGCCAAAAATGTTACTTCTGGATGGTATGTCGAGCGCAACATTAAAATAAAGCTGACATAAAACAAATATTTAAAAAAATATATGCTGGACATTGGCGGATTTGCTTTTCACGAAAGGATTTTGTCGACTTTGAATCTCATCAGGTGGACTTAGGCAACTTTGCACCTTAACTATTGCGTAACTTTACTGGTGTGACAGTAGGGTAAACGAACTGAATTGACATCTATATGATCTTTCAGTCTCGGTGATTTTAGCGACCAAACAAAAAATACAAAAAATTATATTTAGGGAGTTTGAATGGGACTAGTTGGGTTTCCCATGAATAAATTAATACTGCTAATCGTTGGGCATAAATTTATAAGCCGTTTTTAAATCATTGTGACTTAACAATACAGCAAACTCTTCTATTTCACAATAAACGTTGCATTACATTCACAATAGAGTAAGTATTTTCTTTCCATTGACGATCTGCAATTAAATAAGACTTAAAAGCTTCGTATATAAATCGTTTCACAGCTTGTTTCTTTACCAAATTAATACTTTTTGCTGCAGCTATTACTTTTTTTCCCTCGGAGAACCTCCTGTTTCCTAAAAAAATGTCTCATACGATGCACTTTAGGTTTAATTTTTTTTAATATACTAAATTTACTTATATTTACATTATTACCTGACATATACTAATAATAATTTCCATTAATTCATTTATATTAACGTGTCAAATAAGTACTAGTAATTGTTACGTCTACCCTACAACGCATAAAAAAGTAGGCTCAGTTCATCTTCACTTTTCTTCGCTTTTCGCGGATTCTTCTCCATGTTTCTGGATTATGCATACGTTTTCTAGACCTTCCTGATTTTTTTTTTATCGTGTGGAAACCTCCCCGGGTCATCACCCCACCAGGGCTGCCAGTGAAGTGGTATGTCGGATTCGAACCAACTAAAAGCACATGTTCCGTCATAAATATCATACTGGTTAAACATTTTATTCTGTTTCCTAGGTTTCAATTGAATAGCAATAAAATTTTAAAGTGTAATTTCTTTAGGCAAAGCTATAATCGCCAAACTATATATAAAAAATATATATACTCAATTTAAAGATATTCAAACAAAAAAAAATGTGTGTGTGTCAACTCCGACACACGACTGGAATTTAAAATCTCTCTCTCTCTCTCTCGCTGTATCTCTCTCTCTCTCTCCTCTTGCTGTATTTCTCTCTCTGTATTTAAATTTACACATACTTTTATACACATACATGATTAAAAACTGACAGAAAACATAATGCTTTCATTAATTTCACTGCTCAAAAAAGTTCCATACCAGAGGCCTTATATGAAAATCGATTCATAGGGAGTAAATTATAATAAGTATTTTTTTTTTTCAATTAAGCTGTTTTTTTTTGTAAAGAAACAATAATGTTGCAAATACTGTACTAAAACATACACATAAAGCATACATTACATATTTACTCACATTACTCTACTCCCCACGATTTTATTTCTGAATTATTGTTTGGCTTTTAGTACAGTATCTGCATCATTATTTTTTATTTAGTTACTAAAGCCCTTTTATTTAATATCAATATCATTAGTAAAAAAAAAATGTAATCTCAAATTTTGTGTCGGCGGCCATCTTGGGATTACAATGACGCTGAATACATATTATATTGTCATTTCAATTAAAGCTGTGCACTAAATTCTAGATCAATCGGTCAACAGGAAGGGGGTACAATTTCGGTTACTAAAATTGTCCCAAAACAAACAGGGTAAGCTAAATAAAACCGTTTAAGAGACGTTTAACCGTTTAACGTCGCAGAAAGTAGAATAGAGATTAATATTATTATTGACGCCTAAACGCGTATACATTTTGTACGCAAATTTTTCTCACTTTATTTATTCCTTGCAAATGTCATTCCTGATAGCTTTTGAAGGTCTTGATATGTTATTTAAAATTTTCTGCCGAACTGTCTTGTATTACTGATAGTTAGTGAAGAGCCCAAAGACCGTTTGCACTCAGGGCCTAAAATACATGGTGGAGGGTGGCACCGATACTCGCTTACCATAAGGTGAGCAATTTATTTATATTTAGGTATCATTAATATTAATGCGCTTGTTTAAAATCTTACATAGTGTGAGTGTTTGTATCGGCGGGAGTGTGTATTTCTGATTTTTTATATTTGTGTGTAAGTACTATAGTTATATCATGATTTGCAATATCAGATCTATTGTTTTACTATTTGTTTTTATGTTACGTTGTTCTGCTGCTTTTCAAATGAATTATAATTGTAACTGCAAAATGTAAATGCGATCGTACAAGTAACATTACAGTTTCTTTTTTGTACTTATTATTGTATCAGAAATCATTTAGAAACTTTTATTTAGTAATTCAGAGGTTTAAAATTTTCTTTCAAAACTTGCTTTTTAGCCATTGGCTATAAATAAGAGCTATGTAAATTAAATCATTTAATTTTATCCATTTCCCGTAATATTTAACCTCTTTCAGCAATACAAATTGAACGAATTTTCGGGATTTGGGGTCGGATTGTGATCATTATCCTCAGCTTCGATGGGAGCACCCTACTTATACAAATCCCGGTAAGAGCCTCAAAGGCGCAAATACTTGCTCAACATGTTTCAAGATCGTATAGTGATATCGGCGGATTGTCTCCAGACATTTGCATGTTTACTGCGTTCGCTTAAGTTTATGTACACTTTTAAACAGTTTCGCTAAACTTGCATGCGTCTGCATTTTTTTGAATTACTAGTATCGTTCTTAGAGATTATTTTTTTAATAAATTTAATAACAGATGCCTTTGATTATTTTAAGTGTAATCTAATTAATTGAACCAAGCTCTCTACAGATTTAGGTGTTTATATTATTTCAATACAATCCATCAACTGATTGTTTTTGCATTGTGTTCGAGTAATCCATTACTGGATTGTTTCCACATTTTATTGAAATACTATGCAAATTGATGATAATTAGTCTCCTAGTGGTCATAGTAGTTTAGATGGTAGTAAAAATGTAAAGTTTAGTAGGTAAAAATGTAATAATGATGCATTTAAACACGCTCTCAAGATTTTATTAATCATTAGGTTAGACTAGCATTTTTTATTCAGCTCATATCATTTTTGTATAACCCTTGTTACGTATGTGGTATTTTGGCATCACGAAGCCACAAATCCCACATTTTTTATTCTTAGAGACCCTGCCTTAACTCATCGGCTCATCCCGACGTACGTAACTTATTGTCGGATTGTAGATATACCATTCTTTTGTCTCGATAGATTGAAACGCTGAAAACGACACAGAAAGGAAGTTTATTGAAGTTCCTAGTGCGATGAATAACAATGAAGAAAATGTAGATTCGAAGCACAATGGTGTCTGTCTACTTCCTTATGGACAATAGTTCTTGATCGTGCTTAACTTGCCTCCGGCTATTTGACACATTGTTCATATGTCTAACTATATTGGTCAATATTGTAGCAGTAATAAGAATAATAACTTCACATATCTCACACACGGCCGTCTGATCCCAAACCAGACAGGGCCTGTACTATGGTAACCAGACTGCTGATAAACATACTTATAAATTTCTAAATACACACTCGTACATATTATAGATAAATTACACCCAGACACAGGATAAATGATTGTTTGGGTGGGAATCGAATCCACGACCTCTGGCTCAGCATTCAGGGTCATTAAACAGTAGACCAACATTAAAAAAAAATGCCAGTCAAAGTCAAAGGCAGTCAGGCAGTTGCAGTGTAATGGTTAAATTGTCGGAGATTAAAACTATAACAACAATATAGATTCGTTGGATACTATTGGTACTACAATTTCAATAGTCTTGTTTTAACAAAAGGGAAAGCACTGTGTTTAAAAATCAATATTTTCTTTAGTGCCAGCCCATGTCAGTACATACAATATTTGTATATTTTTTCGTTTAAAAATGTTCTCAATTCGATCGTAAATACTATATAATATAATCAAAATTCAAATCAACAGAAAGTACAAAGTATACCTTTTAAGTCTAAATATATATAAACTAATTTTGAGTCAAGACTTAAAAGGTACACTTTATACTTTCTGTTGATTTCAGTTTTGATTATCAAGTGCAGTGCGGTGTATTATGGCCAAAACACACCAGAAGAAAGAATTTTACCGAAATAATATTTTCGAATATTAAATTCTTTTCCAGCATTAAGAGATCCTAATATTAGATACAACTAAAAGGTCTAATCAATTACGTGATAATATCTGCCCGTATTGCCCCTGTAATTTGGGATAAATGTGTCAAATAGGAGCGCACAATCTGATAAAAAAATACTTTCCAATAGTTTATTTTCCTTTCTATTTTATTAACGTGTTCGTACGTAACTTAGTGGTCAACGCGATGATTCTGCTATTTGCCTGTTAAGCAAACAGTGACCGAGAATATTTAGTGTTCTACTACTTCATAGTCGAATTTTGTGTTGGTTTACAGTTTTGTTGCGTACATTCTTAATGTTTAAATCTACTAACTATAGAGGGTGTATTTGAAGAAGGAACACTTACTTAAATCACTGAAAGGGCATGACTCCAGCACGCAGTTACAATAAGAATTTTTGAAGAAAAACAATTCGTTTACAAGTCATGACCGTTTGAATTTCTAGGTATTTTTGCGTCAGTTTCCCAATAAAGCAGGTAGAACGTGTAAAGTAAAAGATTTTAAATCGTACATATTTTTTTTATTTTGGAACTTTCGCGTCGCGTCGTTATTGAGAAAATCCATTAAAAATAACTTATTTTATGTTCGAAGTTAGTTTTTAAGGATTTTATTTGTAACGGAATGAAAAATTATAATAGATTGATTTTGATTAATGAAAATGATAATAGATTGATTGACAAATATACTTTGATTTAGTGAACGCTAATTCTATCCGATCTTTCTCTAAAAAGCAGATTGTTATAGAATAATTTACGACTTTTAGTAGTTCTTATTTTAATATTTTTCTTTTTGATTTTCTTACTGTCGTTCATGACTACGTTATGTCATAAATAATTCTGTACAATAGTCATGAATAGCCAATAAAAATAATTATGCAAATTATTTTGTTTAACAATTATCAGTACGTGAATAACCAGCTGAATGTTAAAATCGTCATTTTGTTTCGCATGGCCTTGTTTTCTACAAGGTACCATACCGAAAGCTGTCAAAAGTGTCACTTGTCTACCGTTTCAAAGTTCTTAACGCTCAGTCACGTCATATTTCTTCAGGTTATGTCAATCCCATACATATAATTTTCTATTCTACTGTCGTTATAGAAAACAAAATGCCACTTGTCTAATCCTGCTGGTTAAGTAAAACGAACATAGCTAATCCTTCTAACCTTCATTTACATCACAATAAGCCTTTTGCTATTAACGAAACCTACCGTATCCCAAAAACCCGTAAACCTTTTAAAATTTGGCGCAAAATAAAACGCTCTTTTCGTATGTTGCTTAAAATTCAACCTGAGAGTTGAAAAAAGCGTGGGGACGTCAGACAAACAGTAAATTATCCTAATTCAATAAAATTGTACGTACGGATATTCCGGGGGCAACAGGGGCCGGTTTAACTCGATAATAAAAGGTCTGTAATGTTCCATCATTACCTGCTGCTATAAAACATAATATTTGTCTTCATGCTTGATATTTTTGCAACCGGTAAAAGTGAAAGTCACCATAATAGACTTTAATGTTTGGGTGATTTAGAATGACGTAAATACCGACACTTACGGTGCATTATTTTGCTTTTATTATATACTGCTCGCAGGCACAGTATGTACTGTGTATACTATGTAGGTAATGCGCTGTGGTTCTAGGCTCGTTTGTTGTATGTTTGAGATTAGTATTTTTTTTTTTTTGCACATTTTTTTTGGTTACATAAGGGAATCTGGAATTACCACTCCATATCATCGTCCTCCGCGCCTTTTCCCAACTAAGTTGTGGTCGGCTTTCATTCTAACTACGATACGGCCGAACTTCGATATTTTGCGTGAAGTGACTGCCATCAGACCTCCACAACCCAAATATTATGCGATAACGAAGTTCTGTAGTTAGACCAGGATGTTGGACTTTTTTGGGCTCCAACTACCCGTAACGAATGCCACAGATGTTCGTATGGCAACCGGCACTGACGGCTTAACGTGCTCTCCGAGGCACGGACCACTCCATAATAAACTCAATAATGTGACTTATATAAAACGTACTTTTTTATTTAACTTTTTCTTTGTCAAGAATAGTGGGAGAAAAGTCTAAGAAAGATGACTGCAATTTGCTTTTCATTTAATGCCTTCAAGTTTATGCCTTTAAGTGACTGTACTGTAGGAGCAGAAAGGGTGGTATCAAGATAGTACAGACAACTGCATTAAAACCAACGTTATTAAAGGCTTATGGGACAGTTAGTCTAGAGCCTTACCGTCTAGAGGGCGCGCCTGTGTACTTTACTACAAGGGATATCAGTGATGCCAGGTTTTTCAATAAAAGATGAAAAAGAAATCTGTGAAAAAGTGTTTTTTTTTTATTTCATAACATGGATATCCTGAAGACTGAAAATGTTAATTAGAACGTTAGTGTTTTATAATATAACAATTCAGTGCTACGTTAACAAATAGATCAGTAGTAACTTCTATTTACGGGTACAGTATATAAAAGCGAAAGGATCCTCATTCATTCACTCACCGACTAATCACGAAATAGCAAAAGCTACTTGACCTCTGGCGATGAAATTTTGAAGGGAGTTTGGGGGGAGAAATTTTTTAGGAGTAGGAGAACAAATAAGAACGGAATTTACGATAGGGCCGTATTAAGGTCTAAGGGCTCTCGCAAGTTTATATGAAAGTCCTCGGTTTTTTGTACTAGACATACAATTTGGCCGAGAGGTAGTTTATACTCGTAGGTATAATCACGGAGCAGATCTGCTCTGTGGGATCACATCAGCTAAGAATGGAATTTACGACAGGACAGGACCCTCAAGTTTATATACCGAGCAAGTTTATATAAAAGTCATAGGTTGTACTAGAGAATTGAAATTTGGAAGTGTTTCTTATTTTTTCATTATTTACAACTAAATTGAATGTAAATACTTTTACATAATAATTAAAAATTCACTCGGGAACGACGCCGCCGATGAGCTGGCAAGGAAGGGATCTGTAACGTTAGTGGCAGGTTCAACTATACTGCCGCCACTTCCCTTTAATCAACTTAGGTAAGGTAAGGCAACGGACTCGTGAAGCGCACAACGGTCGCTGGCCGACACACCCGGCTGCAGGCAGTTAAACTAGTGCTGACGGAGGTCTCACCACGTTTAACTTGCAGACTGTTCAGCCTTAACCGACTTGATATCAGGATAGTTATAGTAACCATTACGGGGCACTTGGCCCTAAACCGGCACCTATTCACCATAAATGCGACGGACAGTCCTGTATGCAAAGGATGTCTCAACGCGGAGGAAACACCCGCCCACGTTATCCTGGAGTGCGAGGGAGTGGCAACACAACGGGCAAGTATTCTCGCGGGTGCGAGATCATTCCTAGAAGCCTGGGAACGCCCTAGGAGGCTTCTGTGCTTCTGGAAGGCTAGGCTGGCTCAACTAGTCAGCTTATCCATACGCATAATGGACCGCCTATGAGTCTAAATGCGGAAACAGAGCCCTATACCAATACATTGGTATGGGGTATGGTAACATGGTACCTGCACATATTTTATTAAATGATTTTAAAAGTTAAGTTAATAAAAACCGCTGATAAATCCGAAACAGAACGGTAACGTCATATTCTAAAAAAACTGGTCAACAACAGACAGACGGACGGACAGCAAAGTCTTAGTAATAGGGTCCCGTTTTACCCTTTGGGTACGGAAACCTAAAAACAATTGAAACAGAATGGTTTGACGACAAACGGCGCGGCGTTGTAACTGTCGTTCAAACGATGGCGGCTGGCGCAAACGCGTCCTTGACGGGGAAGAGACAACGACGCACATTTACAAGGAATGCGACATTGTTCTTTGGAAACACATTTAAGTACGATGTTTTTCGATTGAATATCTATAAAACTGCTGTTTAAAAAATATAAAAAAGTACTGTAATGAAAGATATAAAAGACGATTTCTGTAACATCTGCCGTTGTTATATGACAGTGTCCATCTGTTTCTTTCAGTATTATTTTCTTTCTTTTTTAAGTCATACAACTGGTATTTGGCCAACACGTACGTTATAGGTGGGAGAAGTGAGCTAAGTGGGGATGCTAAGCTAAGAACAGCTCTGTTGCCTTAGACCTACTGCAGAAACCGTACTTACATATTTTCTTCTTCATAGTTGACTTTGTTATTCACTTATGTAATGATATATTCGCGGTTTGCTGTCAGATATTTGTTTACGGTGTGTAGAATAACTGAATAAATGTGTATTATGGAACAATAAATCATGTCTATAGAGTTCACTACTATCGTAGAATGTAGTGTATTTCCGCGACATTAGTATTCTGTTTTCCTCTATTGCGTCATATATTATTAGCATTTCTTGTTTTTAGGGCAGCCATGTTCTTGTGGGTCATGTCTATAGAATGAACAGGATTTTATATGTTAAAGTTGTAAATTGTTATATGTAAAATATGTTATTTTATGTGTTAAAGCTGTTGTTGCATAGATGATGAAATAATAAACCGGTATCTCTAAAATTATTAATTAGCTTTTAAATAGCTTTCAAATTATTTTATTTCTTTATTAAAGGAGTGTGTATGTGTGTCTGTGTGTGTTCTTTATTAAATATCAACGAAAGATAGTAATTATTTTATTGAAGTGAACACTTCTTTAGGCACGTTGGGCACTTTTAGTATGGGAAAAAAAGCACCGAACTGATCGTCACGCTCGGATACATATACACAGATGTGTGTGTATGTTATATAAGTATATTAGTTATGTTTTCACTTCTGACGTGCAGTCCTACGACTGACAGTACTTTTTTATGTGTACCAGACTTTCAACTCCTGTACGTCGCCATGAGGAATAAGACATTTGATATGCCTAAATGTTTGTAACCATATCCGAGTTGTTAAATACTATAATGGTAAACAATAAAATGAAATTAATAAAAAAATTCGCTGTGAACATATTTGGTAAAATGCAAGTTAATTTTGATCAAGTGTCTGCTGCAAGAACTTCATCCTCGTCTGCGTTTTTTTTCTCTGCGTCCACGTTTATTATCACTTAAGTTTTCCACAAGCTTTAGAAGGGATTAAACAATTTTCATCACGATTATTCGTTTGATTTGGGCAGGAAAGTCCAGAAATAGTTTTCTCAGAAATAAACCAAAGGATGCAGCATGCAACTGAACAAATAGCATGCAAATCCGCTAGTAACTAGAGAAAGTAGAAAAAACACTCCGTACGTTGTAATTTTAACAAAAGTGTTTATGTCCGTTCATTTTGCAATGAAAATTCAGTTTTATTTGATTTCCATTGGGGTCTATTTTTCTATGACCAATAGTTTAAGGCAATTTGGACGGTTGTTAACGTGGATGTCCACTGTGCCAGCCGGGATGCGTCGTAGCAAAGTCAATTAAGTAAGTTGTGAAATATGCAAATGGATAAGGGAATTTTTCGAAGCGCTCCATGACTTTTTCACAATTATATTTCTGTTAAAGCAAAAAGTAGCATAACTGTGAAAAAGGAATGAAGCGCTTCGAAAAATTCGAATTTTTCGAAGCGCTCCATTCCTTTCCTTATTGGAACGTTAAAATTCACTGTTAGGATTAAATCGTAATTATAGCATTTCAGAAGAATAAGTAATGATGTTCTTTGAAAGTACACATCAAACCATAAATTACTTCAATCAAATATGGTCTGTATGTTTAGAGTGGTTTGGAAATATTGAGAACATCGCATCGCCTAACTTTTGTTACTGTATTGGCTCAACCGTCCGATTATGTAAAGTTTTTTGAAAACGATAATTAAATAGAAAAATATTTATTAAAGAGTTTGTTTATTTGGACGGGTTAATCTTAGGTTCTAGAAATCCGATTTGTAAAAATATTTTTGCGTTATTTATAAAATAGTAATTTTGAGTAAGGGCATGGTATTCTACAGTGGCTTACATTATTTATAAGAGGAAAGTATACATGGATAGGTTCAGCTGAATTTACAATCATTTTACCTATGCTCTATCGAAGTATTTTATGCTGCGACTCCCTTTACATGTTGTAATTTTTTTTGCGGCTACCTTGTAAAAGAAGATACCCGCATGTAGCTTTAGATTTTTCTACAAAGAAAACTCCAAAAAATATAGAATCTTAATTATTTTTATGATACTAACTTTTAAACTTTCGCGTTCCATTATATTTTTATTTACACGGGAATTAACGCGATCATGAAATAGGCATTACATACCTCTGAATGATGAAAATAAAAATTACTATTACAGAAAACGTACGTACAATCAACGTGACCGATGAGCTTGGTTTTACTGATCATAACTTCTGAAATGGGGGATCACGTTTTTAAAAGTTACCCTAATTTATTTTTTTAAGTTGCGGGCTGTTTTCGATTTCATAACTGCGACTGCAGTAGAGCCTAGTTTGGCCCAACGACGATATTGGAAATGGTAATAGAATCTTCAAAGCTGTTATCAGAGTACGATATCCTTGGGGTACATTGGGATTAATCTCTTAGCCAGTAGTTTTAGTAGTAGAAAATATTTATAAAAATGGGTTCAGGTCCTGTTTGTGGCGCGCGCCTCCTCTGGGAATGGGCCACGACGCGTGACGCCTCGCGCGTCGCGACCCGCAGTTTGGGAAGTACTGCCCTTAAGATTTATTAATGCATTATATAGTACAATTGTTCTTTGAAACTAAATAATTTTCTCAATCAAGTATAATTTATAAATGTAAAAATCTGACAGCGTTAAAAATACTAACTAATCAATATATCATTGCAAAAATCTTTAAAAGTATATTTTAAAACCCTTCACTTCTTTTTAGGCTTGTCAGAACAAAAATGTGGAACATACAAGAAAGTGCCAGACTCCGCTGTCGGTTGCAGTGCAGTCTGGCACCTGCAACCAACGCGGTAGGACGCCTCACTCCTGGGAAAAGGGCCCCCATCGGGTCCGAAACTAGTCGGGCATCCCCGAAATATACACGTGAGTAAAACCTTTACTTATCTTTACCTTTTATCTTTAATTAATATGTGGTATTTTTTAATATACAGGGGGTATTTGAAAATAGAACACTTACTTGAATTACTGAAAGGAAAACTCTAGCATGCAGTGACTATAAAAAAAAATTAAAAAAAACTATCCGTTTATAAATTATGACCGTTTGAATTTCCAGGTATTTTTACCTCGGTTTCTCATAAAAGCCGGTGGAACATGTAAAGTTAAAGATTTTAAATCGTACGTATTTTTTTTATTTGGAACTATTCACTCAGTTTTTGAGAAAATCCATAAAAACTAACTAAAAAGAAAATCGATGTTAGTTTTTATGGATTTTCTTAGTAACGGAATGAAAAAATCCAAAATAAAAAACCACCATACCACCACCATGTACCATTTAAAATCTTTAACTTTACACACTTACTTTTATGAAAAACGGAGGCAAAAATACCTAGAAATTTAAACAGCCATAACTTGTAAACGAATAGTTTTTTTCAAAAAATCTTGTTGTCACTGCATATCATGCCCTTTCTTTCAGTGAGTTAAATAATTGTTCTTTTTTTCAAATGCACCCTGTATAACTACGCAGTAGTGAGAACAAATGTTTCTATTTCTGCTGCATATTTATGAATTGATATTAAATATTTCTAAATCTATATGAAGAGCCTTTCGTCTACAGTTATAATAGTTTTATTTGCAAAAAATAACATTAAAATGTTGACATTCACGCAAAACCTAAAAACCTAGACTAATGGACAAATAAAAGATGATACACACTACATTCCTCATTTCGTAACATTAATAAGATCTTAAATAAGGATTAAAATAATTAAAAAATATCTAAAATTCACTTCTCTACTTTTTTAAATCGATTAAAGCTTAAATGAAACCGATTAATCTTTTAGTCGAATCGAAGACTTGTTAATGTCTCACTAATCGACTACTTATCGAACCCTCAGAAAGAAAATAAAAGAATAGAAAGATAATAAATAAACTGAAGATCAGTAAGTACCACGTGGGTGTTGAAATTTGATGAAGCAATGCAAATAGTATCTAAATCTATCTAAACTTGATCTTACAATTTTTTTCATTATTGTTCCACAATCGTCGGATATCAGATAATTCTAATCCTTCATTTTGATATCCGAAGATACTCGCAGGAAAATATTGGTAAAATTTAAAATGTAATTATATTACTGTTCTTTCAATGCTACTAATGGAAAAGTAAGAACCTCTCTAGACGCAAATTATAATTCAATATAACAATGGAAGAAATATTAACACAACGACAATGGTAAATAACAGAATTTTCGAGGCGTATTTGTTTTCTTCATATCAATTATATTTTGAGTACGAAAGCTATGAACCATTATTCTGAATACAGAAGCAAATAAACAGAAAATACCGACAGAGTCAGTCATACATTTCGTTTTTAATTACCGACTACTTCTTACTCATTCCATCCTAGCATCGAATGGGACTTCAAAATTGAAGTTTCACTAGTTTTTTTTTTATCCGAACGATTCCTTAATTTGTGAAGTTTTGGCCGATCGCATTTTAGTATTCGCCATGCGGAGAGTAAACTGAACAAACTAGAAGCCTTCACAGCACACTACGAACTAACTTTACTGGTAATTTTCCCCAC
Organism: Euplagia quadripunctaria; assembly: GCA_963859945.1. Classification (NCBI taxonomy): domain Eukaryota; kingdom Metazoa; phylum Arthropoda; class Insecta; order Lepidoptera; family Erebidae; genus Euplagia; species Euplagia quadripunctaria. Next base: position 12,599,266 of record OY982574.1, read on the forward strand.
GGTTGATTATTGTCAAAGTTAGTTAGGTACAGAAAGAGCCGTCTTAATTTTATATGACCACATGTACTTTTAAGGAAGTATGATTCACTGCATCTCATATTGTAACATTCTTGGGCAATTATTGTCAATGTAGTGTATTAGGGGTTTGATTAGAACAACGATGGCTCACTTGAAGATAAGATGGACTCGTATAATGCCAAATATATCGTCATATACGTCATATGTGTGTTTTTCTGTAATTGTTTATACTTATACAACTTACGAATTCGATATTTTACATCTACCAGGCGGCCCGTCGATCACTGTTCTTAGATTACACATCTAAGTACAGGTTATACTGACATATTTTGATTTGATGATCGAAGTACTAAAATAAGGGTTCAAAGTTAGAATCCAGAATCATAAAGAAAGAAGTAGAATCATAATACTTGCGTTTTTGTAGGTCACTTTGCCAAACCCGGAAAACCCGTGTAATCAATTATAATCTCACGAAAACTATCTTTTTCATAGTTCCTGAGAATTGAGTTGATTTTTATTATTTTAAGGTCTTAACTTATGATGTACAGTAATCGTTTTGCAGTTGGTAAGATATATGCTCGTAGAGATTTGAAACCGAGCCCTACTTATTTTTTAAATACCAGCCAAAAATAAAATGAAAAAAATTGACGTAATACGAGCCTAAATAACCGATTCAAAGAACAAAATCAAAACAAAGAAAAAAATAAGTATGTTATGTACGTATGATTAGAAATATCAGTTGGATATAACTTTGTTGTGGTATGTACGAGTATATCGTATTATATGGATAATATGGAAATAATGTACTGCGTGAAAATATTTACATACATGGGAATGTAACATTTCAGCCGGCACATTATTTCAATAATGTAAACTGTCGCTAGCACAAACTTGACTTTTGCTCCCTTGGGCGTGGTTTTTATTGTATTTTCTAAGAAAACTATCCTCCCTGTTACCTATTCACCTTACAAACGCAAAATGAAGTAGAGTGAAAAACTAACTGAAAAATAAAAACTGATTGACAACATTCAGCTTACAAAAAAAACTTATTGATTATTGTGTTGAGTAAAAGAAACGAGAAAGCTTATAAAAAATCTATAAATTAAATTTCTAGGTAGGTATAGAGAGAGAGAGCAAGTCGATCTCCGGCCTCCATGAACACTTGCCTGGAGGCGACGGACTAGGTTATCCGGCGCCCTAGGAGAAGCAGGCCCGAGACGGTGGCGCCGTGTTCCGCGCGGGCCTCTCTTACTAACAGGGGATAAAATCCCCCACAACACAGTGGGGTCCGCTGTTGTTTAACAGGCGGCCAAGTCTGCCTGGGTTCACAGGGATTTCTTTGTAAGGGTACACCTGAGGCCCTGGTAGTATAGACAGTGACGGAACACCGTGGGATGACGACACGTGGGGGTTTCCAAAAGTAAAAAAAAAACTAATATGTAATACAATAATACATACTGATTTGTAATTTTGAAATAATTTTCATAGATTTTTTACACTGATAAATAATTTATCAAAAGTACCCAATAAACATACTAAAATAATAATTAAAAATGAAAGACTTTAAATAATAATACTCGATATTTAACTATAAAACAGAT